>CM077442.1:36873753-37081253 GCA_039654765.1 Mylopharyngodon piceus | reverse complement strand
AAATGTCTATGACAAAGTTTGCCAGGTTCATATATTGTTTGAATGAATGAATGCAGAAATGCTAATTTGCACAAAATGGTAATAATAAAGTTGATAATACTGTATCTTCAAACAGTTTTGAAATCTGTTAGCATGTATGTTGTAGTTCAGTACGGCAGTGTCTGCGAGCGTTGTAGTGTGCGCTTGGCCAGACTATGTGGACCAGACCTTATGACAATAGTCAAAGTTTCTGACAAGACTCTGACCGACATACGATTTCTCTAACAGTCAAACACCAATCAGCAGATGAACTCAAAAAACAACTCAAAACAACCAGAGGAAAGTTGCAAACTGATGTGGGAAAGCAGCTAACAAGGGCCTGAAAGATGTACATACGCACACGCGCGCACGCATAGCTCTGTGCTGGAGAACTTGACATTGTGCGAGCAGGAAGCAGCCGTCAGAATCTCTGAAACTGACTCAAATGAAATACAGCGATACACACCTGACAGGTAAAAATAACACACTTCTGAAAGACTCGTCGTATTCATCAGTGCTGGCTTTCGTCTGAGCGGCGGATCTGATCTTCTCTGCTGTCAGAATGAAGATACGCCTGTGATCCTGCACTGACTCACAATCCTGCCTGTTTCCACACAAGGCTCGTTTGTCACCGCCAAACAGAATTTAACGACCAAAATGGCTTAATTACACAAGACGAGAATCAGGTGGAGATGTGTGCTTAAGAAACATGAGTTGTTGAGATGATGTCATGACAAAGCTAGTATCTAGATTGGTAAATTGTCTGAAGGACCTGTGAGTGGTGTGGCTATGTGGTTGCTAGGGTGTTCTGGATTGTCGCTAGTGCATTGTTATGCAGTTGTTAAGCATTATTATGCAACACCCTAGCAAGTACATATGTGTTGAAAAACACGTGTAGGGGAGACTGGGGAGTGTTGTAATATGGGAGCTGTGTCCAAAATCGCATACTCTCTTGAGTAGGTACTTATTTTGAATAAGTAATTACTTCACGACTGCTAAAAAAAATAACTTCTATATAGTATGAATGTGTATAGTATGAATGTAATCTGGACATACTACATTCACCATGATGCCCTGATCATGTGACCTACCAGCGTCAGTTACATCGCTTCACTGCCATTCACAAATCCTCTCCTGTGGCCTCATGGGATAGTAAAGTGTACACTTCGGAATCTCGCCGGCGGAAGTAGTAGGTCATCCGGGTACTTTTTGCCTACTCCTTTATGAGTACTGTGAATTCGGACATACTGCTTTTGTCACATACTGTTTTTCATCTACTATATAGTAGAGAAGTATGTGATTTCAGATGCAGCCGGGGTCAACTGTACACTGTCAGTTTGACATGTCAGAAAAGAGCTTTGCTGATGTAATCAATATCATACACTCCCATCACCTTTTTGAGCTCACAGGAAAAGTGACGTGTCTGTGAGCAACATTGTAGATTTTATGACCAAAAAAACTTTTCAGTTTTTGCCTAGCAGTCATTGTATTGTAGATAAAATTCTTTGACTTACATAACCTAAGTAGTTGTTTCTATAGTTTAATTTGATGTTTTGCATTCATGCTAACTTCAAACCCACATGCTAAAACAGTTAGCTATGTTACTGCTGTTTAGTTGGAACAGTTCATTAAAAATGTTACAACCAACCTCTTATGATGTCCAGTTATCCAGTCACATCCTCTGTTAAGGCAAAGTCACATGAGTTTTTTTGTTGCGCATCAAGGGATTTATGTGATAAATGTGTTTCTATCATAGTTTATGCGCTTGTCTTCTTATCGGATAAAAATATTATCCGCCTCAACTGAGCAAATACTGTATGCTTTTTTGTTGTTGTTGTTTGTTTTTTGTGCAAATTTTTACACATCTTGGCATTTCCATCCAGCGTTTTTAATGTGATATCTCAAAATTTGCATAAAAAAGGTGGATGGCAAGGCAACATAGCTAGTGACTGAATGTGACAGGAATACAATACACACATAAACACATGGTTTTTGTTTTTGTGCCAAAGTCCTAAAAGAAATACAATATAATTTTTGTCACTTTTAATTGTTCACTTTATTCAAAACTGATTATTCTTTGTTCTTCAATAAAGTTATTGAATAAATTAGTGTCGATCTTATTTCCACAAATTACCTCTCATTGTCCCCAGCTAGTGTCACGCCAAGTTCACACATATTCCATTTGCAGTGCGTATGCAATGCATGTGCAGTACGTATGCGGTGCAGAAGCAGCACAGGCTCATTGTGTTTTCACATATGACAAGTTTGCAGGGCAAAAGTGATCCGTGGCTGTATACCACAAACACAACATTTATTCATTATTTTTGTTTCAAATTCAGCAGTTGTTACTGAAAATGTTTTGTCAGCATTGCAATTCTCACTGTACACGGTACAGTTAAACAATCTTTCATAGATGTATTCATGTTTAAACAAATTTAAACAACATATGCAATTCTTTACTTCTATATAGATTTATATATATATTAATTTGCTCAAGCAAGTGGCAAAACATTTAAACGTATGTTAAAATCTTGCTTTAAGCTGGGCAAAAAAACATGTTGACTGAAACAGAGTAGACTTTAAATTATGGTGGAATTCCTAAATTTTCATGTCAATCCATGTTTATTTTTATGCTAACAATGTGCTGTCACTTTAATTCAGAGCATGCAGCACAGCAAAAATAGACTCTGTGCATAAACGATCGCTGAACTGCCGCATACGCACTGCTCCTGGAACACATTGCCGGACCACATCCACGTGCAGTGTGAACGCTCTAACCTGTTAACATGGGCACGGAAAAAAATACACACCGCATGTGCACTACAACTTGGTGTTACAACTCACCCCAGAACTCTTTGTATTTGACATTAAAGGGTTAGCTCACCTAAAAATGAAAACCTCTTGGATTTCATCAAAAATATCTTAATTTGTGTTCCAAAGATGAACGAAGGTCTTACGGGTTTGGAACAACATGAGGGTGAGTACTTAATGACAGAAATTTCATTTTTTGGTGAACTAACCTTTTAACTCGCATATCTGTGACTGTGTAGTACACATCCAAGTGAGTTTATTTGTAGTAGACAAATGTGGCTACTGTGTATCAAAGTTTGAGAGATCTAGCACAAACAACCACCTAGTTACTGATGCTCAAACTAAAAGTGTTACTTCCATCCCCGGTCTTACCCTAATGAAAAGTGGTGTTTTCAGCTTTTAACACCATGCTATGCAGTTTCTATGGTGCTTGGAGTGGGTGCCAGGGCATTGCTATGAAGCTGTTTATGTGTTTTGAGTGTTGCTGTGCAGTTGCTAGGTTATTCTGGATGATTGCTAGGGTGTTTCTGCGCAAGATTTTCTATTTTGCATAGGGTTAGAGTTATAGTAATTAAATAAAAGGTGCACTTAAAGAGAGTACACTTTGATGACTATGTTTCTTAACACACTTAAATACACTTCTAAAAAGTGCACTTTGTAATAGTTTCAAATTAAAAGTTTTAAAGTACACTTTTAAATCATTATGTTATCATAATATTTTGTTGTGCTTTAAAGAAGTACACTTATTTTGATGTGTTGACTAACATACTAAAGCACATGTAAAGTACATGATTATATTTTAACTGTAGTGTTATTCAACATTATGTTTAAAGTTAATATATTTGGAGTACTCTTTATCTCTCCACTCTCCAGCTGAACAAGTACAAATGAGTTTTAGGAGAGCAGATAACTGCAAATATCGACTGCAGCATCTCTGAAGATGTTCACATTGAGACAGGCAGACTGTCTGCCCCTCTGCCAACACTAGTTTGTCTCTTTTCAGAGGTGTTCTCTCTCTGCCGATCTGTGTCATTCCTCTCTCACTGCAAGTAACGCCAGGAACACTGGACAACAGGAACGATTTCCCACCCCACTCCCCCTGCTTATGAGCTTGTGGTCCGTGCTCTCCCCTGCAGTGACCGCTTTAGGAGCTCATTAGTGAGCGATGAGAGGAGGAATGCCTGACTGTAAGTGGCTTACTAGACATTGAGGAGAACAGGAGACACATTCCACTGTAGAGAGAGCTGATTTGATTATCCTTCATTATCTGACAACCTATCAGGAAGGAGGACAACCTGATACACTCAAATCTACACTGGACAACAACTCAATCTGTTCTACATTAGCGATGGTAGGAAGACTCTTAGCAACTCTATCATCTATCACGTAAGGTTGACCAGGGAGTTTACCTCACTGCAGTCCTCTCCCTGCCATGACAACCTCACTGCAACTGTCCTCCCGCATTTATTAGGGTTACCATGACAACCTCGCTACAACTCTACACAGCCATCTATGACAGCACTGTAACAAGCTCACTGCACCTCTAGTCCCACCTTTTTCTCAGTCACCATGGCAATCTCACTGTAACTGTACACTCTCCGCTACCAGTCACCATGACAAACTCAGTGCAACTCTTCCCTTGATCACAGTCACCATGACAACCTCACTGCAACTCTACCCTCCACTATTTCAGTTACCACGACAGCCTGCAACTCTACACAACCATCTATCACAGCACTGACAACCTCACTGCAACTCTACTCTCACTATTTCAGTTACCATGTCAACCTAACTGCAACTCTCCTCTTTATCAGAATACTGTAACAACCTCACTGCAACTCTACGTAACCATCTATTAGTCACCATGACAACATTGCTGCAAATCTTCCCCATTACAATCACCATGGCAACCTCACTGCAACTCTACACAACCATCTATGACAGAATTGTAACAACCTCACTGCACCTCTAGTCCCCCTTTTTCTCAGTCACTATGACAATCTCACTGTAACTGTACTCTCTCCTCTACCAGTCACCACAACAACCTCACTACAACTCTAAACAACCATCTATGACAGCACTGTACAACCTCACTACAACTCTACACAACCATCTGACATTCATCATGACAACCTCAGTGCAACAGTTACCATGACAATCCCACTGAAACTCTTCTATAGGTCACCATGACAACCTCACTGCAACTCTACACAACCATCTGACATTCATCATGACAACCTCATTGCAACAGTTACCATGGCAATCCCACTGAAACGCTTCTATAGGTCACCATGACAACCTCACTACAACTCTACACTACCATCTATGGCAGCACTGTAACAACCTCACTGCACCTCTAGTCCTCCCTTTTCACTGTAACTGTACTCTCTCCTCTACCAGTCACCATGAAAACCTCACTGCAACTCTACACAACCATCTATGACATTTATCATGACAACCTCATTGCAACAGTTACCATGAAAATCCCACTGAAACGCTTCTATGGGTCACCATGACAACCTCACTACAACTCTACACAGCCACCTATGACAGCACTGTAACAACCTCACTGCACCTCTAGTCCTCCCTTTTCACTGTAACTGTACTCTCTCCTCTACCAGTCACCATGAAAACCTCACTGCAACTCTACACAACCATCTATGACATTAATCGTGACAACCTCATTGCAACAGTTACCATGAAAATCCCACTGAAACGCTTCTATGGGTCACCATGACAACCTCACTACAATACACAACCACCTATGACAGCAATGTAACAACCTCACTGCACCTCTAGCCCTCCCTTTTCACTGTAACTGTACTCTCTGCTCTACCAGTCACCATGACAACCTCACTGCAACTCTACACAACCATCTGACATTCATCATGACAACCTCATTGCAACAGTTACCATGACAATCCCACTGAAACTCTTCTATAGGTCACCATGACAACCTCGCTGCAACTCTACACAACCATCTATGACAGCACTGTAACAACCTCACTGCACCCCTAGCCCTCCCTTTTCACTGTAACTGTACTCTCTCCTCTACCAGTCACCATGACAACCTCACTGCAACTCTACACAACCATCTATGACATTCGTCATGACAACCTCATTGCAACAGTTACAATGACAATCCCACAGAAACACTTCTATAAGTCACCATGACAACCTCACTACAACTCTACACAACCATCTACAGCATCACTGTAACAACCTCACTGCAACTCAACCTCTTTTTCAGTCACCATGACAACCTCACTGTAACTGTACTTTCCCCTCTACCAGTCACCATGACAACTTCACTGCAACTCTAGTTTCCCCTTCTACTACAGTCACTATGAAAACATCATGCTCTCCTCCAACCTAGAAACCATGAGGACACTGTCACCTACAAAACCTGTAGCTATAACTGTACTGCCCCCTAACCCAGTAACCATGACAACCCTGTCAATGTAGCTGTATATTTCCTTTGACTTAGTGGACAAACACTGTATGACATTTCCACAATATTAAATGATGTCTACTCACGTCCGTTAAACTTTAATTGGAATATGCAAGTCTGTCTTTTTCTCTCTCTTGTTAGAAAGACACTTCTACAGGGAAAATGTTAAACTTTCACATGTGATTGGCAGTAGTGGACCCTCACAGCAGCAGTGCATGTGTGTGTGAGAGAGATAGTGTAGTGTAATGCATAGTCGTCTGTCTTTGTTTACAAGCAGAATTTGTGAGCAATCTCCGGCTTCACAGTATGATCCATGCTTACACACACACAAAGACAGAGAGAACAGATGGCCCAGGTTGTTATGTAGGCACAGAAAGTATCCCGCATTCTGTGTATGTTTAGCATGTAAAAATGACATTTTTCTACATGGAAATGAGACAATAAATGATCATTTTTCCTGATTAGACTTAACCGTAAAGCATGTTTGATGTTGATATATAGCCATTTTAGGATTCAATAGTAGATCAATGATTCCTAATTATTGACTGATTTTTGGTGACAAAAAACCCCAAAAGAAACCAAACAAACAAAAAAACATCCCTTATTTTCTGGGAGAACATTTTTTATTTGACCGATTTGACTGATGACTGATTTTTCGTTTCTACTTTACACAAGAAATCTCTTTAAACAAACTTTGTTTATAGTTTTACACTATGATTATAATCTACATCTTGCTGTATCTATACATATCCAAACCCAACTATAAATGCTAAAAAATCTCCCACATGCCTCCCTGCCAGCTGTTGCCATGGAAACGGCCCCATTGGTTGGCACTGTGAGCTCATGGGAGTGCCAAGAAGCAAACATCCCATAGTTAACACAGGAGACAGTGAGATCACATGGTACAGTACGTGTAAATTATATTATTAGTGTGAAGAAGTAAGCGAATTAAATAATCAATGTTTACATTTACTTGCAGGCATATAACACACCTCTAAAAGAGTCACCTTGATTAGAATAAATGAATATTTAAACAAACAGCTCTCATCTGTGCATACAGGAGTGATATCCTTTAAATCCAGCGAATACTTTCACAGCTGTGTTTAGACTGTCACTGATGTGTTCATATTCATTCTCAGTTTGTATAAGTTCTCAACAATATATTAACATTGTATTAGTGCTGCGTATGGCATGCTGAGTTTTATCCTTTTTGACCTAATTTTATAACCAAAAATGTATAAATTAATAAATAAATGAGAACCAATGATCATGTGACTCTTTGCACTCTTTGTAACTCCCATTAAAGCTTAAAGGGATAGTTCCCCCAAAAATGAAAATTTGCTGTTAATTATTCTTCAGTAGAACAGTAAAGAAGATTTTTAGCTGAAACCGTGGTGCTCGGTAATTCATATAATGGAAGTCAATGGGTGGCGTCACTTTGAGTTTTGAAGAAAACATAGGCAGACAAAACAAAATTAATACCCTCGGCTCCTGAAGATACATTGAGGTCTTAAAAAGCGAAATGATCGGTCTTGCAAGAAACTGAATATTATTTACATAATTTTCACCGCTAATCCACAGCCTTGGCAAGTAAATTAGGGTGAGTAAATTAACAGCAAATTTCCATTTTTGGGTGAACTGACCCTTTAAGATGGAGGTCAAATCATGTTCTCTTGCTGATGTCTATCTTTACCTACATGTCATCATATTAAAACAATCATATGAATTTTCAAGACCCCTAGTAGACTAAAATTAATTTCGAGCAGAAACCACTGTAGTAATGATACAGTTCAGTGAGTGAGTCAGATGTTGATTCAGTAACTACTCTGAGTTCATTCAATGAAGGACTGATTCAACTTGTGAGCTGAAAAAAACTAGCTCATAAGAGCAATTTGTGAACCACTCTGGATGTGCTGTACATGTTTTTGCATGCAAAGATTTTTTTTTTTTTTTTTTTATATCGTCATATCATTTCAGACTGCAGGCTCACAACTCTTGGTTGAAATCTAATATCCTTTGCCATGCCGCCACAGATTTGCTTCACCACTGCACAAACAATAAATAACACAATACTATCTTATGAAAACATAGAAATGCAGAAATATTTGCGTGAGGGATAGAAAAAAATAAATAATTTGATCGGTATAAAAACAGAATAGAAGTGGAAAGTTCCAGCATTATAGAAAAACAGAGTTTGTGCTTGTGTTTAGAACAGAAAAGACCAGAACGAAGCATAAGAAATCTCAGTGGCTCAGAGTGAATCTCACACTAATGCCATTTATTATAACAGAATTATATGTCTGTAAGTGTGTGTGTGTGTGTATGTGTGTGTTATAAATCAGTGGGATGTGATGAATGTTCCTGTCATCTGTGTGTGAGCTTCAGCTGTTCTAGTCGCTGACTTTCATAAATGCGTCTGCTCCTTCAGAACGCAGAGCTGCAGCTCAATTAGCGCATCTCTGCCTTGACCTTTGACCCCATCTCTCACGGATCTGACGGGTTCTTTCAAACGTACGTGACCTACAAAATAATGTACGTAAATGTCATTTACAGTTGCAGCTATCAGCAGGGATGTTTCTAACAGGAGTTTTCACTTAATTCTGCTAGTGTGTGTTATAATGCACTGGCCAGCAGCACTAGAGTTTGGGTTTTTTAATAATTTGCTCTGTGTTTGATTTTAATCTCAGAAAGTGACAATGATCTTTTCTGCACACACTCATATTTATCGCCATCCATTCTATTGAAATCACAAAATAAATTAATAAATGTGTTCCCACTCCTGATTTACATCCACTTTAAATAGCGCAGCTTTTTAATGAGGCAACAACAAATGCAAATGATAGATAGGACAGAAGATAGACTATTAATATTCTTTCATCGTGCAAAAGTATTATAGTATAAAAGGCTCCAATACAGAGCGTTGCAAACCACTTATGCGCACCCCGTGCGCAGAATGATGTGCTAGAAGCAACATAGAGTCACAGAACACAGCTCTGCACTTCTCGTTGGAAAGTTCAAAACACAAAGGGAAAAGATATTGATGCATGGTGTATTAGATTTATGCAACAGTTTATTGAGCCTTTCCCTTTAACAGTTTTAAATTTCAGTTACTGTGAGCGTGAAAAACAATTCATAGTGCTCTCTACTCCAGTGTTGTGATCTAACAGACACCCAGTAGAAAGTAACATGATTTAGAAATAGCAATAAACTAGCAAGATGAAGTCCTTTATGCAAAATCATAGACCTTTATCTACTGAAGCACAAAAATAAGTACAAGAAGACTCAATGAATTCAGTAGCCTATTTGTGCGCTTTCTGCGATGGGGCATTCTGTGTGTGCACGCTTCTCTTTCGTGTTATTTCTAGAGCCCGACCGATATGGGTTTTTGGGGGCCGATGCAGATACCAATATAAGGGAGTAAAAAAAAGTCTGATATCAATATATCGGTCGATATTCTTTATGTGTATATTATAGGGGTGCAACGGTTGAAATTACTCACAGTTCGGTTTTTATTATGGTTTTAGGGTCACGTTTCGGTATGGTTCGGTATGTGCTATGTTCAGGGAAAATAGGACCACTGTCAAATAAAAATTAAGAAAATAAGAACAAATAATCAAACTACAAGCAACAGCAGATATTTCAGGTATCTAACAGTAGTTTTCAGGTACAGAAAATGAATAAAATATACAGTATCTCACAGAAGTGAGTACACCCCTCACATTTTTGTTAAATATTTTATTATATCTCTTTCACTCCTCCATGACGACATCACGGAGCTGGTGGATGTTAGAGACCTTGCGCTCCTCCACCTTCCGTTTGAGGATGCCCCACAGATGCTCAATAGGGTTTAGGTCTGGAGACATGCTTGGCCAGTCCATCACCTTTACCCTCAGCTTCTTTAGCAAGGCAGTGGTCGTCTTGGAGGTGTGTTTGGGGTCGTTATCATGTTGGAATCCAATATGTTGGATCATGCTCTGCTTCAGTATGTCACAGTACATGTTGGGATTCATGGTTCCCTCAATGAACTGTAGCTCCCCAGTGCCAGCAGCACTCATGCAGCCCCAGACCATGACACTCCCACCACCATGCTTGACTGTAGGCAAGACACACTTGTCTTTGTACTCCTCACCTGGTTGCCGCCACACACGCTTGACACCATCTGAACCAACTAAGTTTATCTTGGTCTCATCAGACCACAGGACATGGTTCCAGTAATCCATGTCCTTAGTCTGCTTGTCTTCAGCAAACTGTTTGTGGGCTTTCTTGTGCATCATCTTTAGAAGAGACTTCCTTCTGGGACGACAGCCATGCAGACCAATTTGATGCAGTGTGCGGCGTATGGTCTGAGCACTGACAGGCTGACCCCCCACCCCTTCAACCTCTGCAGCAATGCTGGCAGCACTCATATGTCTATTTCCCAAACACAACCTCTGGATATGACGCTGAGCACGTACACTCAACTTCTTTGGTCGACCGTGGCAAGGCCTGTAACCTGTCCTGTTAAACCGCTGTATGGTCTTGGCCACCATGCTGCAGCTCAGTTTCAGGGTCTTGGCAATCTTCTTATAACCTACGCCATCTTTATGTAGAGCAACAATTCTTTTTTTCAGATCCTCAGAGAGTTCTTTGCCATGAGGTGCCATGTTGAACTTCCAGTGACCAGTATGAGAGAGAGAGAGAGAGAGAGAGAGAGAGAGAGAGAGAGAGAGAGAGAGAGCGATAACACCAAATTTAACACACCTGCTCCCTATTCACACCTGAGACCTTGTAACACTAACGAGTCACATGACACCGGGGAGAGAAAATGGCTAATTGGGCCCAATTTGGACATTTTTACTTAGGGGTGTTTGTGGCCAGCGGTTTAGACATTAATGACTGAGTGTTGAGTTATTTTGAGGGGACAGCAAATTTACACTGTTATACAAGCTGTACACTCACTACTTTACATTGTAGCAAAGTGTCATTTCATTTCTTGTCACATGAAAAGATATAATAAAATATTTACAAAAATGTGAGGGGTGTACTCACTTCTGTGAGATACTGTAAAATAGCACTGCATATCTTCACTGTATAAATTAAGTAAAGATTAATCATTATTGAAGTTACAAAAGCTATTCAGTCAAGAGCAGTGAGTGATTTCTTTGTCATTTTTTGTTTGATTAAAATTAAAAACACAAGACAGCAGGAATATTAGGCTTCTTTCCCTTTAAGACATAATGCACAATCCAGTACATATACTGTTACACATGCGTTGTATTTCTTGACTGTTATACATTCACTTAACTGACTATGTTTGCTAGGATACTTGCCAAAATGGGCATGTTGACGTAATTTTTGTGTGAATTTTTTGTGTGAAGAACTCAGTATTTGCGCGCTGTCTGAGATAAGCGTGTGCACGCAGTTCTCTTTCACGTCTTGCTCATGAATGTTTAAATTAGCAAGGCTTAAATGAGTTTAGTTTAAACACAGATAGCAACGTGTGCTGTTCATGTCTCACCTGCGCTTGCGCACCATCAACACCCAGGTGATGACGGCGTACATGACTGCTCATATTCGAGCATACGGCACTCGCAATGAACCAAGTTAACAAAGAGTGACTGTTTTGTCCACGCTTTTTGATCTTTTTAACGTATTGGGAAGCCAGAATGCGTAATTCATTAAGTGAAACATACATTAGCTGAACTCTGTCTGTCTGTTTTAGATGTTGCTATTTTCAACAAACCATATTATAGATGCATCGTCAGATTTGAGATGAACCACAGTGCAAGTGCATGCCGAAAATGTTCATATCGGTGGCATATCTGCGGCACACGCCAATGCAGATATATCTGTGACAGGCTCATAAATAATAATAAACTGATAAATCGGTCGGGCTCTAGTTATTTCCGCAAGGCTTTAAACACAAGCAACAGATAAACTTTAATGACGATTTAGCACCCGATCGGTCAGTGACAGCAACTGTCTCGACTCCCGAGCGTCTTTCACATCTCTAAAAGGTAGTTTAAATGAGAATGCACACCTTGGCGATAATGCATAAACTGACATTGCGTGAAAATGTGGAGAGTGTGAAAACAAAGGTGCCTCTTAAATTTATAAATGGTATCGATTTTTTATGTTGCATCAATACATCATATCGTTACACATTTATTGTTACACCCCTAGTATTTAAGTATTTTACTCATACTGAATGTAAGATGCACTATTCCTCAACACCTAAGAGACATGCCAATGTAAAACAAATAACAGTTGTGCGTTGTGAGGAGAGCAATCACGTTTATTTTCTAAAATCAAAATAAAACTGAATGCTTCAAAATTGCAAAAATCAAGGTTTGACACAACAGCCTCTTAAACAAACACTCAAGTCTCAGTTAAGCTCAGTTGCTCAAAAAGGACGTAAGTAAACCAATTTCCTTCAAAAAGGTCTCTTCGATATAACACGTAAACAAAATAATGATAAGTAATATTAACTATTCAAAGCCTACTTGCACTGGATGTGCTGGTTTCGGCCTCATCACCGGCTGCAGTCATGACCTCATCTCAAATGAAACACCTGTGATTCAGCAACTACCTGCTAATGCACTCGTATTCACATAAAGTAGCCTTGTTGACAAGTTTCGGTGAATAAGGGGAAAACACACAAGATATAGTACCTTCAATGCCCTGGAGATGGCTATATTGCTTCTTTTGTAGCAGAAATAAACTGCTGCAGAAAAAGTTAGGCGCCATGCAAAATGTAACAAGTAATTGCATTACTCATTACAAATGTATTATAAAAGTAAAAGTTGCTAATATCTGTGATAAAACAATGCTTATTAGTTAACTACATCATATAACAAACTAATGATAAACAATAATTCTACATGATTAATTAATCATAATGTTAATTTCTACGTTTTTTAAAATCAAAAGTTGTAGCTATCTGTTAATTTAAGTTAATGCAGTGTGAAGAACTAACATGAACATACAGTGAACTATTTTTTTATTAACTAACATTAACTAAGATTAATAAATGCTGTTCATGTTAGTTAATATACTGTATGAAATAATGGGTAACACTTTACAATAAGGTTCATTTGTTAAAATTATTAATGTATTAACTAACATGAACTAACCATGGGCAATACATTTGTTACTGTATTTGTTAATCTTTGTTAATGTTAGTTAAAAATACAGCAGTTCATTGTTTGTTCATGTTAGTCCACAGTGCATTAACTAATGTACTAAAACAAACAACTCTTGATTTTAATAATGTATTAGTAAATGCTGAAATGAACATTAACAAAGATTAATAAATGCTGTAGAAGTGCAGTTCATTATTAGTTCATGTTAACTAATGTAGTCAACTAATGTTAACTAATGAAACTTATTGTAAAGTGTTACCTAATAAGGTTTAAAAATGAGACCTTATTGTAAAGTTATTACTAAAACCATAAAAAACACTTTTGTTACTTGATATAAAATAAATGTTAACTGAAGTATTATTTAATGTAAAAAAAAAAAAAAAATTTGATGAACTAAAATAACTTAAGCTAAAATGAACATAAATATAAATATATAAAAACTATATAGACATATTAAATAAACTACTAAAAATGACAAAATAAAACAATAAAATTAATAAACGTTAAAACAATATAAAAAATATAAAAATAAAAACTGATTCAAAACATTAATAAAAACTACAACAATACCTCAATGACACTAAGGGTGCATTCACACTGGCAGTTTACTTCGAAATGAGGCGCGGTTCGCATGAAAAATTGGTAATGTAAAAGCTGTCATACAGACCTGGGTGTGCACCGGGGTACCTGGGACTACCTGTAAGAGGTGGTCTGAGTTTGGCTGCACTGGAACTGCTGCACGATTCGGGTGAATGTGAAAGCAACTCGGGCTCGGGTGCGACTTGTTCAGGAAGTAAAGTAAACTGCTCATGCATTTTAGCCATTAGTTTAACAAAACACATGTAAGGTATTGTTGTGATGATTTTCCTTCGATACAAGCGAGAGTGAGCATGCAGTGTAATCGTGCAAAGTGAGTGCAATCAGAGCAGCAAATGTAGTAAACCCAAATGTCGTTCACTCTGCTGCACATAAAAGCACCAAAATAATAAAAAACACAATATATTGACCCGTGTCCTGTTTCCTATCATGCGCCATTTGTGATGATGTAATATGAACGATAGAATCAAGTTGAGTGTAAAACCAGACCAACGCTAAACCGGAAACAATTACGCTCGGACCGCAGCAAACACGCCCCCTAAAATAACACTGGTAAACGCTCAGAATTCATAGCCATCATCTGTGCCATTCCAGAGTGTGGAATAATACTACAATTGAGTGATTTCAATCCAATACACAGGCCAGCGTTTAAAAGACACTTGACATTTGAGGAAAACAGCCTCTTTCCCTCAGAGCGGCCAAGCATTTGAGGATGCTGCTGACATTTACAGGACGATGAACTACAGATAAGCCCGCTGACAAGCGTCCACACCCACACTGAAGATATCTGCTGCTTTTACTCTCCATTCTTAACATGTGGCAATTGCAGCGTTCACACAGCAGCAGCAGGATATGGGTGTCAGTCCAGTTTAGGCCGCTGAATATAGTTGCGTTCATATACAGATAGTCACTCTGCACTGCACACGCTTGATTTGTGATCTGATGGATCAACTGAAATCAGACTCGTTTTTCAATAACAAACACTTTCAGGGGCAATAAAGATGTCGCCATCTTTGATATTTATTCTAGTCATCAAACTATATTCATGGCTATCACAAGAATAGAAAAGGGCCTTCACATCAGTTAATAACATGCTTTTTTATTTACTTTCCTACTTATTTACTATTTACTTAATTACATTTACTTATTGCCAGTCAGGATGCAGCAAAGGAGAGTTGAGGCAGAATCTACTTGCAGCAGTCACATTTATTAACAATATAATCAAAACAACAAACAAGCACACAGAAGCACAAGGGAACAGGAGAAACGCAAGAGAACAGCAACCAACATAACATAGACGTTTACACAACAATGTACTAAAAATTGAAGTTTTAAAGTTTTTTTTTTTTTTTTTTAAATTAAAGTTTTTTTTTTTCCTTTGTGTTTTTTGCAAACAGATGACACAGATACATGGAAATGAAAAAAAAAAAAAAAAAAGCTGTATTATGCATGCTAGGCCAGTAGATGGTGATGTCACTTTGTAAAGAAACACTATGGTGCGATGGTGCCTATAGACTGAACATGTAATACACATGCGCATGACATCACTGTTTTCACAAATTTGCGGTTTTGTAGCTTACATGGAGTGGAGTTTCATGATTAATTATTAAAAGATCGCAATCTCATTCCTAAATGACAATGATCTGCCTGTGTCTATTAAACCTTCGACAAAATCACACCAGAACATTCAAATCTGCATTTGTGCTGCTGCTGACCCAGTGAAAGCAGTTATCATATATAAGTATGAAACAGCTTCACAATCTGCCGCAGCAAAAATGGCTGCCCACTGCTCTGGGTGTGTGTGTTCACAGAGTGTGTGTGTTTAATACTCACTGCTGTGTGTGTGCACTTGGATAGATGAAATGCAGAGCACAAATTCAGAGTATGGGACACCACACTTGGCAACACATCATGTCACTTTCACTTTTTTCCACTTTCAAATAACGGTTGTATCAACATTGTTACATCAATACACCACTTGGTGGTGACAAGTGACTGTTAAAAATGTATTTGTCATTAAATGATTCATTCAAAACATTCATTCAAGAACACTGGTTCATCCAGTAATGAAACAAGTGAAGTATTTATTGGTGAGTCATTGAATCATTCAGATTTTTAAAAAATAATTCATTCAAATGAATTAAACATTTTAAATAGACTGCAGCAATTAACATTTTGTCAGAACATCTATTAAATTACATGTTATTTTGTTCAGTTGTTTGTTCAGAATTGTGGGAGAATCGTGATCTCTTTTTCAAACAAAAAATTATGATTCTCAATTTATCCAGAATCGTGCAGCTCCAGCATGGTTACACTACCGTTTTCAAAAACTTGCACTTTGAAATCCATTTTCAAAAGTTTGCGTTTTCAGGCCACCAAAATGCCGTTGTCATGTATGAACAGCCAAAACCCAAACATTTTCCCATTTTTGGTTGAAAACGTTGTGAAGCAAAAAAACGGGGAACAGGTGCAGTGAATCAATTAACGAATTAATAACCATAGCAACCAATGAACAGGGACAAAGGAAATATGAACTAACACAGATAAACTAAGAAATAGGGTACAACGGGGCTAAAGACACACTGGGGTAAAAGGCGCGTTTGACTTCATTCTCTTTTTAACCACTAGATGGCACAAAAATTCAGCTCAGCATTTTTCTTAACAACCTCTTTTGATGATGCACATGGAAATTTGGCTGATCCTTGACGCAATCACGGATAGCAACGCAAAGTTGATTCTGCGATAATTGGATCTAATATTTAATGCTTTTAAAAGTCATTATAGATTTAGGTAGCAAAGAAGAATCGATAAAATTATTGACTATATTTTGAGACGAAGGTCTTGTTAATGATTTTCAGTTTTGTTCAAGGTAATTAAAGCAACAGATTTTTTTAATAGTGGAAGAATATGTAAAAATATGGTATTTGTGGTAAAAGGTGCCCTTAATAACTGGCTGACTTTTCCATTTGTTTGACATGACGGTTAGATTGAGATGGTAAATATCATATTGAGTTGGGTGTCCACCTTAGAGATAATCAACATATTTACAATGAAACAATCATATTTAAAAATATGATATTAATCATATCATAATACAATGTCATATTTAATTGTTACTATTGTAAAGTTATAATAATTTATTATGGGATCTCATTCAATGCTTTCAGAATCTTTACTTTTTTAAATAATTTTGGTTTCTGTATTTTTAAAATGAACATTTTAATGACAGTATATTTATTGAACAAAAAGAAATTATTTTATCAAAATAAACCGAAAATAGTACAAACTTTGCTAAAATAATTTTTTTGAACAAGTATTCACTTATACATTATTAAAACATCATTTATAGCTGAAGTATTTGTATCAATACTTTGTGCCTTCTGCCCCATCCTGGTGAGCCTTTTACCCCCATGTGTGCCACCTCATACACTTTTAAGATTAAAACACACACACACACACTTTTATGATTTATTTTCACACAAAATCTGTTGCGCCATCAATGTCTTTTTTTTTTTTTTTCTGCAACCCTACACTATGGGAGTAGTGAAAAGAAATTTCTTCTTAAGGTAAGCCTTTAGCCCCATTTACCCTACAACCTAAACAGACACCTTACTTGACACTCATTTACTTACTTGCTTATTTACTTTTTTTATTTTTAATTGCTCATTTATTGACTTATTTAAATATTTATTTACTTTATTCTTCATTAGATGGTCATCACTGCCACTCTGAACTGCCAACATACAAATTCATTGGAACTTGCTTGACTGAGCTTTTTTTAAATGCTGTTATCTAATGCAATGACATCACAGCATTTTGAGTGTGACTTCAGTCCTGTGAGGCCACTAGATGTGTATGCATGAGTGTGCAGATATATCTGCCTCTGTTTAACTGGCACTTCAAGCCCAGATTCATTTCTGTTTTTAAGAGTAGAAAGCGTCACAGCTGCAGGCGACTCAGAATGAGTAAACATTTCATCTCTCATTGAGGAAGTCAGAATTATTATCTTCTACCGGCAAACTGCAGTGCTCATTCTAATGCAAACACTCCACGAGCCGCCGCATCCTGAAGGCCTTCTGACCAGGCCATGGAAAATCATGCAAAATAACCCCAGAACGCTTTTATGCATGAATGCCTCGTCTTATGAGAACGCAATGCCTCATAAATGAAACATATGCTTTTGGTTTACAGATGAGCTATAAGTTTCATTAAATACATATGAAAATCTTCCCGACAATTCCATCGTTATTCATCCTAATAAAATTCATCTGACACATGACACATGAATCTGGACTGGACTTCATAATCTCACCATAACCACAAAACATGTTTCATTAAATTCTGAGACTTTCCATGAACAGGTACAAAATAGGACCTGAAAATCTTTAAAAATATGCAATAAAATTCTCAAACTGAATATATGAGCCAAATAGCTTATTTTTAAGCTAATTTTATTATTATTATTATTATTATTATTATTATTATTATTATTTGTTTTTAATAATAATAAAAAGTCGATCTCCCTATGCTCTGAAAATACTGAAATATTTGTATATATGCATATTTTGCAATACACTTAAAATAGACTGTTTTATACATATAATCAACGTTCATAAATGAGTAGTATTATATTTCTCCATCGTTTTTAATTTGGTTATGCTGTTCGCAATGCTTCATGGGATTGTAGTTCTTTCCCTCACTAAAACCATTAAGTGCACAGTCTTGTACCTTTGTCTTTTTGTCCGATTTTCAAAAACATTTTTGTTTTAAATCAAAGTTAGTAGTGATGAAATTCACCTTGTAGCTGATTAGCTTGGTTCATGACTTTTTAGCAAATACTATTTAAAAATCCATAAGGGAAAAATGAATGAAAAATATAATTCTGGAACCAGCACCACTGAAAAAGGGGGCGGGCACTGTCTATTATATTTAAATGTTTTATGTAAAATACTTTAAAGCTATATGCTATAAGCTATATGCTATAATTATTATGTAGAGTAGAGAGATTGACTGATCTAGTGTGATTAACTGCATCTGATACAGCATTCATTCTTCAGGTCAATCTCATATTCATAATACTCTGAGGAAATTCTTTCAACGGTTATGGGGATTTCCAATGGCAATGCTGGTTAATTTGGTTGGGTCTTATAAGGTGTTGTTGAAAGTAAAAATAATTTCCTTGTTTACAACCTTGTTTTAGCCTATTTCAATATAAAAGTCTTGGTAACACTTTTTTTTTTTTTTTTCACAGTGTCTTTGTTACACATATTACATGTAGTTACTGTAGTAATAACTATAAATTATGCATAACTAAATGTGACTAACCCTGAACCAAACCCTAATCCTAACCCTAACTTACATTAAGTATATGCAGTTAATTGTTATTACTCAAATATATTATTACACTGTAACACAGAAACCTTAAAATAAAGTGTAACCAAATTCTTTGCTACTGATTCACCCATAAAGACAGTTTCTTGTCACCATTTAATGGTGTAACAATGTAACATGCAAAATCACCATCACTAACAATACAGACACCTCTCAATACCAAATACTTTTATTAAATATTACTATTATTTATATAAAATATTATTTTTTGAACAATAATATTTAATATACAACAATAGCCATGATAAAAGTTGCTAAGCAATTCAGTCAAAAGTACAAAGGCAGCGCTCTGATACAGCATTAAAGCTATATAAAAATATAAAGCCAAAACTATATGCTCTAAATAATAGATTAATGAGACCAAAGATTCAACATGTCCTCCAACCAATACACCCATATAGGTCGTTTGTCACTTCCCTGAAATATGACCCATAGGAGCATTTACTAAAGTTGCACCCCTATCGACAACAGGACGCTTTCATTTTAATGCATTATATCCTTTTATCTGCGTCATATTTCGGGTTTCACGTAGCTCAATTGGTAGAGCGTTGTAATATACAACAATATGCAATCATGTGATCATGCGATCGTGGTTTCGATCCCAGGGAACGCATGTGCTCATAAAGTGTATATGCACTATATATCACTAAGGGTAGGTTTAGGGTTGGGGTAGGTGTAGTCGTTAACAAAAAAATAGGACAAATGGCTGGTAAGGGACCGTGTAAAAAGGCCACACACTGCATTTAAATGAACACGCGTTTTGATTGGTAACGACGGTCATACGTCATTTCATGATGACAGACGTAACATGACACTGTCATTATTTTTACACCAGCTAGAGGGCGCATGACTTTACAACGTAAATATAAGTCGTAATAAGGTGCCAAGGTCTAATAAGGTCGTAATAAGGTCTCCAAAGATTGCCCATTAGATATACCCAAAAGGAATTATATATCTAATATTTATCTAATATTTCAACAGGATTTTGTACAGCTAAATATGAGGTCTTTTGGAAATTTGGCAAAGTCATTAAACTATGATTAAACTTTGATGTTAAATAATAGTTTATTCACATAGTAGTTTCTACAACAACAAAAAAAATTCAATTTAATTGTACTTGTACTGTTTCATACTGTACTGTAGTGCCAAACACGGACTTCCTTTCTGTGAGGTTGTGGCCAGAATTTTCACTTTTTAAGTCTGTTTATAAATAAAGTCTAAAGCCAGAGTTAGTTTTGTTCTTACTATCTGGTGCTAACGATTGTGGCATGAGTTTCTAATCAAACCTGCAAGCTCTTCTGCCATTGAGACAGTTTGAAGAAACAACCTCATGATTCAACATTTAATGAGTGAAATATTGCAACAAGCAGCAGTTCATCTTAGAGGAGAACACAGAACAACAGAGCCAGTTACAGTATTGTGCTCATTCTTTTCATTAACAGAAAATCAGACTAATGTCAGGAGAATCAGTCTGCCTGTGTGTGTGTGTGTGTGTGTGTGTGTGTGTGTGTGTGTGTGTGTGTGTGTGTGTGTGTGTGTGTTTGCCCTTGGTGAATGTTTATATTACTAGTTCTCATAAACTTCCTCAAATTTCCCTGATGAGGAAATATTCTTCCATATCCTCCCTTGTTAAATGAAAATTGGAGGAGATATTCAGCATCTTTCTGACCTATTTAGCAGCTCTGCTCTTTAGATACCAGACACAAACTAGAACCTGAACAGACATTTACTCAGACTTCACTTTCTGAGGCACTTTTTTGACTCCAAATTTCTTTCAGACTGAAGTGCTGGTTTGTTTGGCTGATGTGAAAGTTCTTTTCTGAAATCTTCAGAAAATGCTTGGTTTCACAGTCATCATCAATTAATCTTTGTGATATAACTGAGCAGTATGAGCAGTAGTATCACAGTAAAACCTAACAGTCAAATTTACTAAATGAAATAAGTTCATATAACTTAATTATTACTTAAAGTTCATTATACTTAATAGAAAAAATGCTTTCATAAAGCAAAACACTTTTTCTAGTTCCCAGAATGCTTTGCTTTCGACTGTTAAAGGAGAGTAAATGTTAAAATTAAGTGTTATTTTATGTTTTTTTGCTCAAGAATAATGCTGTCTTCACATGCTATCGGAAATGTCATACTTTCCACTTCTGAAGTTGTGATTACGAGCTTGTCACATTCAAGTGCTTTGTTGTCAGAAAGAAAAGAAATCATGGAGGACACCAGGTTTATTTTTTAATATTTATTGGGAAAGTCTCATTAAAGCTAAAACAATATTAGCATCCCATTCATTGACAACCATATTGTCACGAATTTGGCCTCTGTGGCTCCCTCCGATCACCACTAGGGGCTCCCACACCTGAGTACTAGCTTCATCACGGACTTCACTTCCCATAACCCCGTACCTGGTCCTGATTACCCACACACCTGATTCCCATCTCCTGAACTATAAAACACACACTCACACTTCACATCCATTGTGAAGTCTTGTTTTGCCCCGGCTGACACTACTGAGCGTTTTCCCCTGTGATCTGTATTCTTGTGTTTGACCTTGGACTGTTTATTCTCATCGTGATTGTTTGCTGCCTGCCCTGTTGATTCTCTGCTGGATATTTGGATTTACTCTGCCTTGTCTGCCGCCTGTCCTGACCCTTTGCCTGTCCCTGTTTACGATTCTGCTCTGTCTTGGACATTGTTATTGTTGGTGATTGACCCCTGCCTGTTTGACTACAATTGTTTAATAAAGCTGCACATGGATCATATCATGTCTGTCTCCTCGTCACAGAAGACTTCGCCAGACCACGATCCAACGGCCATCTATCGTCTGTCCACTGAGGTATCTACACAAGCCAGCATTCTAGCCATCCATCAACAACAACTTACCCGTCTTACTTCGGTAACAGAGGAGCTGGTGAAGATGCTACAAAGCATGCAGCTCTCCACCGCTGACGTAAGTCCGCCATTAGTCACTCCATCTGCTACCGCGGCATCTATAACGCACACCACTACAAATCCTCGTCTAGCATTCCCTGAAAAATATGATGGCTCACCAGCTAAATGTAAGGGGTTCCTGCTGCAATGCTCGTTGTTTGTTTCACAACAACCCGCTCTATACACCACTGACGAGAGTCGCATCGCATTTGTGTGCTCATTGTTAATGGGTAAGGCTTTGGAATAGGCCACCACGGTGTGGAGTGACGGCCGCCCAACTTTCACAACATTCAACAAGTTTCTTCAACGATTTCGTGAGATTTTCGAACACACGCCAAGGCAAACAAACGGCAGCTGAGTATGCACTCATGTTTCGCACGCTGGCGGCTCAAACAACATGGGTAGATGATATATTGAAATTACTGTTTCGTAAGGGGTTAAACATGGAACTTCAGTCGGAACTTGCCTGCCGTGACGAGGGAAAGACACTGAATCATTTCATTGATCTAGCTATTCGCATTGACAACTTAATTCGCTCACGGCATCCTCAGAGAAATATTATGTCACTCACTTTTGCCACCTCAACAACTCCAGATAGTGAACCCATGCAAATCGGCTACACTCACCTGTCTTTAGAAGAAAGAGAACGACGTGTTCAGCAAAGACTGTGCCTCTATTGTGGTCAACCCATACATCTGAGAGCGTCATGTCCCACTCGACCAGCATCCAGAAACGCCACTGCGGTGAGCTCTCCATCTCATCCCTCTCCTAATATTGAGATTTCAGCCAACCTCATGTTTAACAGTAGTTCAGTAAATGCCACAGCCATGATTGATTCTGGAGCTGCCGCTAACTTCATTGACTCTGATTTCACCAAAACCCATGACATTTCATTAATTCCTTGTGAATCTGTGTTGTCAGTGGCAGCGTTAGACGGACGCCCCCTGGGGACCAGTCAAGTACATTACACTACTGGAGACATTTCACTACAGATAGGAGCGCTGCACAAGGAGACAATTTGTTTTTTCCTGATAAAATCACCACAAAACCCCATCATTCTTGGATTACCATGGTTACGTCAACACAATCTTCAGATTTCGTGGGCCAACAATCAGATCGTCCACTGGTCAGATTATTGTCTTCAACATTGTCTCCAATCTCCACAGCTCCAGAACACTCAAGAACCCCAGTCATATCTCATCACAAATTTACCACCCGAATATCACAATCTCTCTGAGGCCTTCAGTAAGTCCAAGGCGGCCCAATTACCACCCCATCGCTTAAGTGACTGTGCCATCGAACTTCTCCCAGGTACTGCGCCCCCAAGGGCCGAATCTTTCCACTTTCTCAACCTGAATCAGAAGCCATGAAAAACTACATCAATGAAGAACTTTCCAAGGGGTTCATCCGACCATCCACTTCTCCAGCATCTGCAGGTTTCTTATTCGTTAAAAAGAAAGATGGAGGCTTACGACCCTGTATTGATTATCGGGGTCTCAATGACATCACAGTAAAATTCCGTTACCCTCTACCTTTAGTTCCTGCAGCCCTAGAACAGCTTCGTACAGCCAAGTACTTCACCAAGCTCGACCTGCGCAGCGCTTATAACCTGATTCGTATCCGGGAGGGAGACGAATAGAAAACTGCCTTCTCCACAACAACTGGGCACTACAAATATCGGGTTATGCCCTTCAGGCTGGTCAATAGTCTGTCCGTTTTCCAAGTCTTCATCAACGATGTCTTCCGTGACATGCTCAACAAGTGGCTCATCGTGTACATAGATGACATACTAATATACTCCGACTCCTTCAATGACCACGTCCACCACATCCGGTCTGTCCTCCAAAGACTCACTGAAAATCAACTCTATGCCAAGGCAGAGAAATGTGAGTTCCACCAAACTTCCACCTCATTTCTTGGTTACATCATCAGTTCCAAGGGAGTTGCCATGGACAACAACAAGGTCCAAGCAGTTGTGAACTGGCCACAACCCACAACTATAAAGGAACTACAACACTTCTTAGGATTCGCCAACTTTTACAGACGTTCATCAGAAACTTTAGCATGATCGCGTCATCTCTCCCCTCCATGCTTAAGAAGGGAGGCACTCGGCTATCCTGGTCACCAGCGTCAGGAGCCTTTCAAGAGTTTAGAAAACTATTCACAACAGCACCCATTTTACATCATCCTGACCCCAAACGAGAATTCTTAGTCGAAGTTGATGCATCCAGTACCGTTATTGGAGCAATACTATCTCAAAGACAAGGCAACCCGACCAAGCTCTTTCCCTGTGCATACTACTCCAGAAAACTCACCCCAACTGAACAAAACTACGATGTGGGAGATAGAGAGCTTCTTGCCATGAAAGCAGCATTTGAACAATGGCGGCATTGGTTGGAAGGAAATAAACATCCATTTATCGTACTAACAGATCATCAGAATCTCAAATATCTGCGTTCAGCAAAGAGACTCAACCCCAGGCAGGCAAGATGGGCATTGTTTTTCACCAGATTTCAATTCACAGTAACTTACAGACCCGGGTCCAAGAACATCAAGGCCGATGCTCTCTGCAGACAATACGAATCCGCTCTATCACTTCCCACCAACGAACCGATTCTACCTCCCACTATCATTCTAGCACTGGTACAATGGGACATTATGACAGAAATCACAGACGCTCACCACTCAGAACCACCTCCTCCTAACTGCCCTCCAGATTGTACGTACAGTATCTCACAGAAGTGAGTACACCCCTCACATTTTTGTAAATATTTTATTATATCTTTTCATGTGACAACACTGAAGAAATGACACTTTGCTACAATGTAAAGTAGTGAGTGTACAGCTTGTATAATAGTGTAAATTTGCTGTCCCCTCAAAATAACTCAACACACAGCCATTAATGTCTAAACCACTGGCCACAAAAGTGAGTACACCCCTAAGTGAAAATGTCCAAATTGGGCCCAATTAGCCATTTTCTCTCCCCGGTGTCATGTGACTCGTTAGTGTTACAAGGTCTCAGGTGTGAATGGGGAGCAGGTGTGTTAAATTTGGTGTTATCGCTCTCACTCTCTCATACTGGTCACTGGAAGTTCAACATGGCACCTCATGGCAAAGAACTCTCTGAGGATCTGAAAAAAAGAATTGTTGCTCTACATAAAGATGGTGTAGGCTATAAGAAGATTGCCAAGACCATAAAACTGAGCTGCAGCACGGTGGCCAAGACCATACAGCGGTTTAACAGGACAGGTTCCACTCAGAACAGGCCTCGCCATGGTCGACCAAAGAAGTTGAGTGCACGTGCTCAGCGTCATATCCAGAGGTTGTGCTTGGGAAATAGATGTATGAGTGCTGCCAGCATTGCTGCAGAGGTTGAAGGGGTGGGGGGTCAGCCTGTCAGTGCTCAGACCATACACTGCATCAAATTGGTCTGCATGGCTGTCGTCCCAGAAGGAAGCCTCTTCTAAAGATGATGCACAAGAAAGCCCGCAAACAGTTTGCTGAAGACAAGCAGACTAAGGACATGGATTACTGGAACCATGTCCTGTGGTCTGATGAGACCAAGACAAACTTATTTGGTTCAGATGGTGTCAAGCGTGTGTGGCGGCAACCAGTTGAGGAGTACAAAGACAAGTGTGTCTTGCCTACAGTCAAGCATGGTGGTGGTAGTATCATGGTCTGGGGCTGCATGAGTGCTGCCGGCACTGGGGAGCTACAGTTCATTGAGGGAACCATGAATGCCAACATGTACTGTGACATACTGAAGCAGAGCATGATCCCCTCCCTTCGGAGACTGGGCCGCAGGGCAGTATTCCAACATGATAACGACCCCAAACACACCTCCAAGACGACCACTGCCTTGCTAAAGAATGTCTCCAGACCTAAACCCTATTGAGCATCTGTGGGGCATCCTCAAACGGAAGGTGGAGGAGCGCAAGGTCTCTAACATCCACCAGCTCCGTGATGTTGTCATGGAGGAGTGGAAGAGAACTCCAGTGGCAACCTGTGAAGCTCTGGTGAACTCCATGCCCAAGAGGGTTAAGGCAGTGCTGGAAAATAATGGTGGCCACACAAAATATTGACACTTTGGGCCCAATTTGAACATTTTCACTTAGGGGTGTACTCACTTTTGTGGCCAGCGGTTTAGACATTAATGGCTGTGTGTTGAGTTATTTTGAGGGGACAGCAAATTTACACTGTTATGCAAGCTGTACACTCACTACTTTACATTGTAGCAAAGTGTCATTTCTTCAGTGTTGTCACATGAAAAGATATAATAAAATATTTACAAAAATGTGAGGGGTGTACTCACTTCTGTAAGATACTGTATGTGCCAGCAGCACTACGCATGACAGTCATTCAATGGGTACATAATTCCCTCAGCTCAGGTCATCCAGGTATTGCGGCTACCACCCAACTCACCAACAATCACTTCTGGTGGCCCTCTCTGCAATCTGACATTATAACCTTCATTCGCAACTGTACGATCTGCCAAACCTCAAAGTCATCACATCAAGCTCCCACTGGCCTTCTACAACCTTTACCCATTCCTCAACATCCATGGTCCCACATTGCCATTGATTTCGTCACTGATCTCCCCAACTCCCAAGGTCATACCACAATACTCACTGTCATCAATCGCTTCTCCAAGGCCTGTCGCTTTATCCCCCTTCCCAAGCTCCCCTCTGCCTTGGAAACCGCCGAACACCTCTGCAACTATGTGTTTCGGTTCTACGCCCTTCCTGAAGATATTGTTCCAGATCGAGGTCCCCAATTCACATCACGAGTGTGGTCAGCTTTCTTCCAAAGACTCAATGTTAATGTCAGTTTGACCTCAGGTTATCATCCCCAATCCAACGGTCAAGTAGAACTTCTAAACCAAGAACTCACCCGTTATCTGCGATCCTATTGTCACCGCAATCAAACCGACTGGAGTCGATTCTTGTTCTGGGCTGAATATGCGCAAAACTCTCTTCAAAAACCATCTACTGGACTCACCCCGTTCAAATGCACACTTGGATATCAACCACCTCTGTTTCCCTGGTCAGGAGAACCCTTTGACCTACCATCCATCGATGACTGGCTCCAACGAAGCGAGAATGTCTGGAATGAGGCCCAGACTGCAAAGAGCGGTAAGATGGCAGAAGGAACAGGCTGATCGCTACCGCCGCCCGCATCCCGACTACCGTCCTGGACAATGGGTTTGGCTCTCCACTCGTGACCTTCGACTCCGACTACCCTGTAGAAAACTCAGCCCCAGGTACGTGGGTCCATTCAAAATCATCTGACAAATCACTCCTGTTTCCTATCGTTTAGCTTTACCAGCAGATTACTGTATCTCACCCACTTTCCATGTTTCTCTGCTCAAGCCCGCAGGTGGTTCGAGAGGAGTGGAGAATCTAGACGAGGCCAGTGACCAGAGACCTCCTCCCATCATCATTGAAGGCTAGGAGGCATATCAAGTACATGAACTCGTGGATTCCAGACGCCGGGGCAGGATACTACAATACCTCGCCGACTGGGAGGGGTATGGCCCAGAAGAACGGTCCTGGGTTAATTCAGATGACATTCTGGACCCGTCTCTCATCGAGGAATTTCATAGGACCCATCCGGAGCGACCTGCCCCTCGCCCTCGTGGAAGACCCCGGCATCGACCGCCTCCTCGCTTCAGGAGCTACACTCTCATCCATTGCGAAGTCTTGTTTTGCCCCGGCTGACACTACTGAGCGTTTTCCCCTGTGATCTGTATTCTTGTGTTTGACCTTGGACTGTTTATTCTCATCGTGATTGTTTGCTGCCTGCCCTGTTGATTCTCTGCCTGGATATTTGGATTTACTCTGCCTTGTCTGCCGCCTGCCCTGACCCTTTGCCTGTCCCTGTTTACAATCCTGCTCTGTCTTGGACATTGTTATTGCTGGTGATTGACCCCTGCCTGTTTGACTATGATTGTTTAATAAAGCTGCACATGGATCCTATCATGTCTGTCTCCTCGTTACACTTATAAACATTTACATTCATATGCGAGTTCAATAATTTTATAACAAAATTTATTAAAATACCTACATTCCTGTATATGCATATTTAATTTCGAGTTTAAAATATTTATTTGTAAAACTATATAGTAGCATCTTTCAGGTGATAGAAGGGGGGGCAGGGGGATTTTATTATGAAATATTCTCTTTATGTGGTCTCAAATGGATTAAGTTCACGGTACTCATAAATATTACTTTTCAACTTAAATGGTTTAAGGCAATCGGTTACAGTGTAATTGTTGCCTTTAACATTTAATAAAACTACAAACCCTTCGTACAATTTATTTTGCTTATTTGTTTGTTTGTTGATGTTGCTGTTTAGTTATTTTGCCATTTTTATAACAATAACATTATTAATATTATTATTATTATTATTAATACAGTAATAATAATAATAATAATAATAATATAGTGTTGTTGTTGTTAATATTAATATGAATACTGATGTATAATAATAGAACCGTAGCTGATATTCTTCACAGATAACTGAAAAGCCTCTTTAAATGTGCAGTATTTTCATGAAAATCAAAAAAAAACATTTTTTTCACCCCTTTTTCTCAGGACCGAATCGGCTCATATCAGCACAATAGATACTCTCACCTGTCTGCTGTCTTTCTCACACTCTCTCATTCAAGGGCATTTATCGGCCCTTCATCTTGAAACCGATTCTTTCCCATCTGCTGACATGCTGTAAATTATGTCTGTCAGACAGCAAGAGTTTCTTCCCGTGCTTGTGTCGGCATTTATGTTCTAATTCATCCAAACAAGCACCAATCAGTGCGGACTGAGCTCTAGGAGCACTCGTGTCTCTGATAAGCATATTAAGTACCTTCCCCTTCGTGTTTTCATGTTCAAATATTCCATCTCACATTCGGTCCGAACACGGTAGGTCCAAACCACCAGAACCGATAACAGAGCAGAAGCGTCAACACAAATTTTGACAGAAAACAAATGAGTCTGGCCACTCTTATCAGCCATGAGATGCATTCGCAGAAGAAACGGTCGGCGGTCTCTCAGGGAAAATGAGTGTGTGCTGAAATTGCCTGTGCAAATGTCTTCCACGGCAAGAACTAAACGTAAAAGGAGTTTAACGAGAACGTGGCAGCAGCAGGGAGCCACATTTCTAGAAATGTCATGTTTTATATGCATGTGTTTGTTTGTTTGGTTGGGTTTATTTCCCTCCTGAAGTGAAGAACTAAAGTGTTCAGACTGCGGTGAAGTTCAGAAGCTCGAAATCCTAAAACATACACAGACTGTGTGGTTCAAGATAATGCGAAATAGCAACAAACAACTTTACTAACGTCATCTGATGTAATGGACAAGATTTTCAAGTAGGGCAGAAAGCTATACCTGGGGGCGTATTCAATGATAAATGACTGGATTGCTCATGACGTCATAAAAAGTGAAGCCACCGGGCCGCCATATTGGTATTCCCTAGTATTTCCTCACATTCTATTGAATTAAAAGGAAACCATCTTACCATTTTAATGAGAAAATATTACCTAATTAGTCAGCTTTTTATATCTGAAGTCTCCTTGTACATTCTTATAATGCAAACGTCTTAAACAATTAAATGGTTATTTGTTTAAAGTCTGGAATTTTCTCTGCTTATTAAAAGTTACAGTACGTTCATCTTTCTTACAGTAGCGAATATCATAACAGCTGAAGGACGAGACACAAATGTCAAAATGATTCTTCTGAAATCTGAATACAGATTTATGCTTTGTAAGACATGCGCATACAACTTAATTCGTCATGCACTGTTATTCACTGGTGGTTATGTAATTGTGTTATACTGTATTTTATTCGTACAGTAACAGTAAATTCAAAAGTGTTTTCGTTAATGTTAATTCATATGCAAACTGTCATGCTATTAAAAAGCCATAGAATTTGAGCTGACCTGTGGCTTTTTACGAGAGTCTCCAAGAGTCTGAATTGGACATTGGTTAACAAAAAGACATCAGGATATAATATATGATGCTGACTGCATATGGATTTAAAGACACAAAGCTTTATTTCCAAGCATTTATACTGTTGCTCTGAGCAAGATGACGCATGGTAAACCTTTTTCATATAATATAGTGCAATTTAGTAATAGGGGATTGTATGTATTGTATTATTTAATATATATTGGAATCAATTTCTGATAATAATCCCATTTATGTTCATGCTCAATATTTCCTGCATAATTACGTACATAAAGAAATCTATTTTGTGTTAGTTCAGTTACCTGTGTCGGCAGTGTACAGTAGACACATCCATCTTAATGATTGCAATATATTGCTTATCCTGCCCGAATAGACCATAAACATTACAGATAATGTCCGAAGTATCGCTTAATGTACATACACATATCCTAAAAACTATTCATGTATGACTGATACACTGCAAATCAGATGATTTTAGGTCAATGTTTTGGCCCTCTGTCGCTAGGGAATCGTAAGATGGCCGCTCGAACACTTCTGGTGGCTTCACTGCCTGCTGCAGTTTACAATGTTTACAAATCTTAACTTGATTTAGGGTTCTTATCTTATTTTACAAAATCTTATCTGATGTCTAGTTAGGAAATCTTAAACCGCTCCATTGAGTTTGATAATCAACTGTAAGGTCAGTTCCCAAGCAACCAACAACACAAACAAGCTGCTGCTGTGAGGTAAACATAAGATTAAAATGGAGAAACAAAATTGGCATGCTTTTAATTTCAGTGCAGCAGTGACAGAAGTTTTGAAGACAAAGACAGAGTGTGCATGGGTGCATGGGCAAGAGCTGCCAAAAATGTGTCTGCAGTGTCCAATCTGTGACATTTTTTTTTCTATAAAAGCAACGGCACTTTGAAAATCGCCTTTTGCAAAAATAAATAAATAAATAAACAAACAAACAAACTAAGGCGTTAGTCACTTGCACTATGACTGGTAATGCTCCGTGACGGCTCATTGGCCTCTGTAATGTTGGTAGCAATTTGTGCAAAAGTCTCTTCATCTTGTATAATTAATACATTTAACGCCATTCTCGAACAAGGCTATTGTAATGTGATGTGATATTATATTGTAATAGCACATCACCGGAAACTAGTTTAAACAGGTCTACTCTAAGTCACTATCATTCATTTCCATGCAGACACCTCCTTTATACCTAATCTAGATGAGCTTTATTCACAAAAGACAAATGTTTTACATTGCGGTTTTACCCTGATGTCCAATGAAAGCAGTTATAACAACTAGGCATTTATCCAGATGTGCCATAGTAAAGTGCGCTTTCAGCATGTGTAAGAGACTATTGAGGTCCCAGTCGAGGTCAGATGTCATATTATGAGGAACCGCCCCAAGAGAACGGAAGCTCGCAGATAACAGCACATGTTTGCATCTTTGAATCATCTGCATAATTCATTTTGTTAATCGGCACTAAACCAACACAGACAGTGCGAGCAAATAAATGGCACGTTTGAATGACTGTCAGTGGAGGAAGATGCTTTTTGCCTGCATAATGACGTAGTTACTGTTGAAACTGACCAACTAAATCCTGAACTGCCGCTCTATATGTGAAAAAGGCTTGAAAAATCATACCAAAAGAAAACTGGTTTTAGAAGTGGAACAAATTTTACCTTTTGATGAAATACTGCAAATACCAAACTCTTTCTTTCTTTACAACAACATGCTTTGACAAATCATTCACAATTAAACCAGGCTTAAATCAAGAATAACACTTAAACAGCCTTAAGAAACCACATTTACATCCACACGCACACTAAAAAAAAAAAAAAAAAAAAAAAAAAAAAGAAAGCATAAAATTTGATTTGGCCGACATTCAGCAGTGGTGTGAACACAGCCATACACAACTGTAATTATTGCCATGGTAAATGACAGGAGAAACACACCGACGAGTTTCTTAATACCCTGGTAAATAAATGCTTACTATGTAAAGAAACAAGTCATCGCATCAGAAAGACGCAGTGAAATGCAGTAATAACGCCACTCTGTCTGTCTGTCTTCCTGCTGGAGAATGAGATGTTCTTTCATGAACAGCTTGGGCTTTCAGTTTTTATCCAACACCTTCTGGACACACACACAGACACACACACACACACACACACACACACACAGGTTGGGTTTTCATGTTTTATGGGGACTTTTCATAGACGTAATAATTTATATTCTATCCCCTAACTCTAACCCCACCCCTAAACCTACCCATCACAGAAAACTTTCTACAATTTCAATGTAGGGAATACCAGGACCACACACACACACACACACACACACACGTTTCAATTTCAATCATGGTGGTGAATTTTCAATGACTTTTATTATTTTTAAAATGGCTGATATTTGCTCTAATAACCCTGAACCCTCAAAATTATTTTACCTTCATTAAGACATTATTTAGCATGTTTATTGATTTTTATTGAGTGTTTTTTCTCATGGAGACCATTGGTAAAACACACACACACAGAGAAACACACACACACACACACACGGACAGAGACATTGAGATGTGAATAAGGTCAGGCTGTCATTATGTGGCTAATCATAAACATGAATAATAAATTAAACACATAAATTATGCAGCAGGTGTTGGTGGATTATGGAATAACTCTTGATAATAACACACACTCCCACTAAACACACTAAAGACTTTCATAGATAACAGTGAATGACCTGACACCAACGAGCAAAAGGTCTTGATCCATTTAGATTCTTCTATTTTTGTTATTCACATGCATAACACAACTGATTAGGTTCAACAGAACACAATGCAACTATATTTCACCAACAGAAAAAAGAAAGTGATGGTTTGCTGGTCTCACTTGTCTACCAGCCTGGCCAAGCTAGTCTTGGTTGTTTCAAGCTAGTAAAATAATCAAAACAGAATACACTGAAGGAAAAAAAAAAAAAAAATCGTAGGATTTACTTAAAAAAAAAAAAACTTTGCTATTATAAAAATTGCTATTATTTTTTTTTTTTATAATTTTCTTTTTATATATATATTTTTCAAAACACCAACACAAAGACCACAACGATTATGTCAGCACTGCTTTTAAATACTACAAGTATCCACATGACATAATAATATCATATAAAATTAAGTACAAAGCTTTCCACAGTTTAAGGAAAATACATGCCTATTGCACCGTGAACACATCTCAAATAGATTTTGCAACCCTCAACCAAGCCTGTACTGTTCGTGGTCTAAGCTTTATTAAACCTAGCTAAAGAGCATTCCATATAAACTATATGGTGCATATTCAATAACCACAGTTTTGATATATCTGCATTTGTGTCCCAAAATTCAAGTATTGTCTTCTTTGCTGAAGTTAATCCTGCCAAAAAAAGAATCCTTTTGTCAATAGCTCCAAGATTCAAAGAAGAGTCATCATTCAAAAGGCACAGGCAAGGGAACGGAGTAAAATTACACCCAGTCAGTTTTTCTAAGTCCAGAAAAGATTTATCACTAAACATTCCCAAAACATATGATACATTGTGCCAACTATAACATTTTGACATATAGTGCAGTTAGGATCAGATGTTAAGGCCATTCTGTATCGGCTATATGGTGTAGCATAAGCTCTGTGAATGGTTTCAAAATGGCTAAGCTGAAAGTGAAAAAACGTGAAAGGGACATCTGAAGGCCAAGTATGGTAACCCATACTTGGAATTTGTCCTCTGCATTTAACCCATCTAAGTTAGTGTACACACATTAGGAGTAGTGAGTAGTTAACACACACACACACACACACACACACACACGTTTCGCTTGTATTTGACCATACCGTGATCCAATCAGGGAAAAGTCCAGCCACTTCTAAATCCTTCTCCCACACTACCTCAATAGGCAAATGTTTACATCGTGTTTCTAAGAGGGAGGTATACATCTGTGAAACCATCGAACCATCCTGCCATTGGATGCAAAGGTAGTAGGGCTGCCTTCAACTAAAGATTTTTCTGGTCGACTAGTAGTCATTCATTTAAAGCGATTAGTCGACTAATCGTACATTTATTAATAAACCATATAAATCATAATAAAGAGCTTTTAATGCCTACATAGCCTAATGAGCGTTCAAGAGCACGCATAAAGCTTACCACAGCGCACCGGCAGAAGTAATGATTAATGATTATGCATGTGAAACAGCAAGAAGATTGCTTTAACATTTTAATAATTAATTGATAAACTAGTGTTTTCTGTATTTTCGGCAGCAGTGATGAAGTTGACGATGCTGACTCGTCATCTCACATTTCAATTTCTATAGATATATTTTTCATGTCTGTGAGACAAGTTTACATGGAGTTTCAGTCTTTTTTTTTTTTTTTTGCGCGCTCAGGTTCAAAGAGAGAGACGGCAGAAGGCGCACCCTGTTTGCTTTCATTATTTTACAAAAGCACAACGTTTTGTTGTTTTTTTTGTGAGTGCACACAATTGAAAGTAGACTTCACAGATTCAAAAGATAAATTACTCTTATCTGTATGACCAAATTTACAGAGTATTTTAAGAGCAAGTGATTGCACCGGCGCTTCCATGTTAGCTGTCATGCAGTAAAAGCGCTACTATTCAGCTTTCACACTCCGCACAAACACTTGAATAGCCCACATTTTTCTAGGTTAACGTTAAATTGAGCGGCCATTTAAAGTTGCTACTACTTACGCGTTTCAGATGATAAGCCATATTTGAGGTCGATGAATGATAGGCGAGCATTTGGATGTCCTGCCCGATGTACTGTAATTACCACATAGACCAGCTGTTAACGATCTGTCCGTCACAGACAGACAGATCTTCTCCACTTCATGTGGATTTTTTTTTTCCTGCGACTAATACAATTTTGGTCGACTAAGCTTCTTCTCGTCGACTAATGGTTAGTCAACTATTAGGGGACAGCCCTAGAAGGTAGTGATGTGTTCCATGGAACTCCATATGCCTTCATAACTGATCTCAATCTCAGATAAAGAAAAAAGGAGGAACCAGGTAGATCAAACAAGACTAAAGGTGGGGATGTAAAAGGTTTCTTTTCTGTCACTATATTAGTATTATTCCATAAAGGTGAATGTTTATATTTTAGGTACAATTTCAAACAATTTTTCTGCTGTCTTCCAGACCATAAGATAGTTAGCAATTAAAATCCCGAATTTATCTTTAAGCTTTCTACGTTTTAAAATTAAATATGGAAGATCCTGAAGTATATTAGGTTGGGCCAATGAGATCTCTATGGATCTCCAGGGCACCTTAGAATCCTTGTCCATCCAGACCCTCAAAGTTAATTGCTAGTAAATTTCACAAATAATTACAAAGATACAGCAAGTAGCACACTGAAATAAGCATGAGATTTTGAAGATGAAGGGCTGAAAGAGTATTTGTTTTAAAAAGTGTTCCAATAATCTGTGTTTACAACTTTTTTTTTTTTTTCTTTTTTTTATGAGATGGGAGGGGAAATTATATTTCAATACTTTGTGTTCGCTCACAGAACTTTTGCATTTTCTCACAAATCGGCTAATGGAAATAATATAAAGTGGGAGGAAAACAAATTTACAAAAATACTTTTTTGCAAGTTTCTTGGGGGAACACAATACTTTTGTGAGAGAACACAAAAGAATTGAAAATTTTTCCTCCTGTCCCATATTTTTTACCCATGTACCCTTAAACTAAAAATGGAATAGAAATAGTTTTATTTAGAAATTACAATTTTTTTTTTACAAATAACACATTTAATTTTAAGTTAAGTAGAAAGACTGAAATAGTAATTGCTTTATTCCAATAATTTTAATAACGTCTTTTTTTTTTTTTTTTTTTTTTTTTTTTTACAGACTAGGTTAACCACCTCAATGACAGCGGGTTTGCACTGCTGTTTTCATGGTTATTTACTCTTCATCATGTGTGATTTTTTACTGAGCTCATCGCAATGGTCCTCCATGACAGACACGTGCACTGCTGCTTTAGTATTTGGCCGTAACAAGGTATCTTGGATGGCGGCATAATTGTTCTGTACTGTTTGGAAGCGTGTGTTTGTGACCAGCTGGCGGTTTATTCCTCTGAGTCTCTGCTGGGATTTTCTAACGGAAGTTGGATGGAGGTCTCTGGATCTCAATCAAAGTTCTGTGCGGGTCTGAAGTGCTTCTGGATTGAGATCTGAGTGTGTTTGTCATTATCTGTGTGTTTTCTGGTTTGGCAGTGCTGGGGAATACTAGCTAAACTATTTTAACTGGATTCAAAATAGTCCAACTTTTCTAGTAGCAAACTATTTGTTTTTAATAAGAAGTTGTCCAATGTGACAAAATGTCACAAAAGATTAAATCACTGTTTTTATGTGGATGCAATAATAAAACATGCAATAAAACAGAGAATATTTTCTCTCTCATTCAGCATTATAGGAAGTCTGATACATTTTAGTGAATCATTTGGTTTGAATGGTTCATTTAGATGAACTGCTTGAAAAAAATGAGTCGAGTTTTTAAATTTTACACTTTCTTTCTTTGTATAATTCTACTTTATATTTTATATATATATATATATATATATATATATATATATATATATATTTATTTATTTATTTATTAGGGGTGTAACGGTAAATGTATTCGTCCCGAACCGTCACGGTACGAACGTCACGGTTCGGTTCATGCAGTTCCAATCCAGAAGGGGGTGCTCACAGTAATGCTTTTTAGACTAACCTATTTTAACCAGCATTAACCACCAATAATTGCAATAAGTTCTGTGTTTTGTTACTTTCGATAAGAAAGTCTTTCAAATTCTGTCCATTTTATCACGAAATTTAAACAATAAATGCCGTTTTGACGCTTTTTGATGTGGCGTGACAGATCGCTGCGCGGAGCGCGAGTGAGCGCGATCATCCCTTCCTCTTTAATACTACAGAATGAACATAAAATGAACATGAAGGTATGTTGAAAGGTACAGTACAACTTACTGAAGCGTGACATATCTCGTGTAATCGCTCAATCAGTGTTTCAACCGCGGAAATATGTCAGTAAAACAGTTTGTAAACAATATCCCCGTAGTATTTACCTCAGAAAAGCCATTCAGTGTCAACAGCTTGTTAGTTCGCTAGAGAAATGAACTGTTTCACTAAATATATGCACTATATTAGCCTATATATTAATTATATTTTACTTAACCTGTTAGTTAATGTAAGGCCTAAATAAATCCGTCATGAAAACAAGTTATGACAGCCACTGTGTAAATGATTATATTTCAACAACGAATTGGAGAAACAGAAGTTAATGCAAAAACTGCCTTGTGTGCAATTTACATGTTTACAATAAATAATAATAAAAAATATATGTGAGTGTTGATGATTATATCTAAAAATAAATAGCAACTGAATTTAATAATTTGGGCTTTGTTGTTAATTGTAACCTTTATTATAGTAATGTGCAAGTAAGGGCTCACTAATAGTTTACAGCATTAGCAGAGATAGATTTTTTTATCCTTAAGAACATTTTAATTATAATTGAATACATTTAAAGACAGAGACACAGTTGGTTCAGTAAAACATTGTTTAATAAAAAAAAGTGAAAAAAAAAATTGTTTTGTTTTCTCACCCTGCTGTACCGAACCCGTACCGAACCGTGACTTCAAAACCGAGATACGTTATTTTTGTGTACCGTTACACCCCTAATATATATATATATATATATATACACACATATATACACACATATATACACACACACACACACATATACATATACATATATATACATTAAAGGCGTTAAAGCCGCACCGGGGTAAAAGGCGCATTTGACTTTATTCTCTTTTAAACCATTAGGTTGCCACAAAAATTCAGCTCAGCACTTTTCTTAACAACCGCTTTTGATGATCCACATGAAAATAGCATGCAGCAGTGAAAAATCGTCTGCGTCATTTACCGTGATAATAAAATTAAGTAAATTATTAAATAAATAAACAACAAGCAAACAAACTTGTTTGCTTAAAATTTCTGAGAATAATTTGCTGATGCAGGTACAAAAAGACGTTTTGTACCTGCAAAAAAAAAAAAAAAAAATTCTTGCCCCCCCAACTCGAGAGTCAAATGTCGCCTATGTATGTATATATTTTTACAATCTTTATGTTTTAATACTATTACAGCTACTGTCATACATACAAGTATCATTACTTGTGTATCAAAGAGCCGTTGACATGTTCAAAAACAGCTGGTCAACATGCTTTAAAGTCTATTTTTCATTTTACTTGGTGTGTTAAAAATGCAGCACTCATTGCACAAGATACTGAAAAAAAAAGCAAATGCAGTCACATTTCTTAAGGGGAAAAGAGGCACATTTGAAGAGGCTTTCCACAGACTTTAACTGGAAAATGATGTGCGTCGAGGTCATTTCATACTCATACTTGCGCATGAAGAGGAAAGAACACATTGATTCAGTCACACATTCATTCTGTTTCTGTTTTTGTGCTCAAATACTAAAGAAACGACAACTACTGAAGAGAGAAAGACCTTTAGCTGCCCCCGATTCACGTCAGTATTCAGAGCTCTTAGCAGACAGACAAATTTCACACTCTCATCTGCGATACAGTGATTAAAATAACCAAGACAACTTTAACTGCTGAAATAGGACGAGTGAATCATTAATGAGAGCACATTCATAATGCATCAAAAGTTAAAAGCGAAGATATCGCTTTTTTGCACATGCTTGAGAGATTTTAAAATGCATACAAAGAATTTTAGCATGTGATTTTCCTTTCACATGTGCAGAAATATTCATCTGAAGAGCATGAAACTGTCACACAGACTCAGAGGTAGTCAGAGAGACATTGGAGCCGTGTGGACGCAGACACACATTAGTGCAGCAGAACGCGTGAAACCCGCCCTGCGATTCAGGAACACAGCTAATTAATTATAGTTCTGCGAGTGTTCATGACAGGGCAATTAGAGAGAATAAGACATCAAGCACCGCAAAACTAATCGGGTTGTAATGGCAAATTACTAGCACTGTGTCTGTAGAGCTAGAGCGTTTCAGGAGGCAGCTGAATTGAGCGAAGCGAAGACTAACAAAACAGGCACCTTATATAAGGTGATTTTAAACATGCTATCAGGTACATCATGTGTTTAATTGTTAATAAATTACATAGTGCCATTTCAAGCCAAATTAATTGTGTGACATAATTGTGTTTCGGTAAGAGGGATGATGTTTTACAGGCTTAACAGTTTTACAGTTTCATTTAGAGACATGAAATTACAAGGTTCCTTAAGGACAATTCAGTGCTGATATTTACACAAATATCCAGTTAATGATTAGCAGATTATTATACAAAATAATGTTAACAGGGTTGACATTTGAAAATCATACAAATAAACATACCTAAACTCAAGATAAAGTGATAAAAAGAAGAGACTTTAACTTTTCCTTGAGAAGTTCAAAGAATAAACATGTCATGTCTTTTTTATTATTAATGGGATAATTAATTTAAAAATTAAAAAAAAAAAAAAAAAAAAAAAAAAAAAATGAAATTCTAGATAAAAAAGACCTTTAATAACTGAAATATATCTGTAAAAAGTGTGTCACATGAGTATCATGCTCAAACTTGGACACAATGGGCAGAACGGAGGTAAAACTCAAACAGGTACAGTAGGTTTATTTGCAGATATGGTAAGAACACAATGTATAAACAGGTAAGTGATAATACTTGAGATTGTTACCAGATGAGATAGACTTGTATTGTTAACTTTGAGTCTTTGATATGAGCTATTTTCACATAGATTTTGATTGGATCAATATCTACAATATTTAATGACAATACTTTTAAAAAAGGTAACTTTTCAGTTCGTACATGCACAAGATATTGTTATAGTGTTAGTTAATTAAAATAAGATGTTTGTGTTACAGTTATTTCACGTATTCATAATAAGTTCTGTATTAGCCAATCAGATGTGGCTACGTCATCACGCGGGGTTTAGTTCACTGTTTGTTTTACGTTTAGCGTCAGTATGCTCGCAGGCTCCGGTGCGGATGGTTGTATATAAACCCATCAGCGCTGGGCATAAACCCCCGCTATTGTAAAGTTGTGATTTAATAAGTTAAGAAAAGTTCCTGAAACGGATTTGAGTTGTTGTATGCTTCTCTTCACACCTCCTCGGACCCTGTTAAACGAAAGACTAAAGCACAACAATATCATGATGTACTATGAGCATTATTCTAGCTTATTAATCATGTTTAATGTTAATGGATACAAACACAATAGTTCACTGTTAGTTCAATGACAACTTTTTAATTTTAACAATATATTAATAAATGTGTAACCATGCTGTAGTGTTTCCCATTTGAATGTATTTTATGATATTATTTACTTCATGTTCATGGTGTTACAAATAGTACTTAAAGCTGCAGGCCGTAAGTTCTGCCTCTTTATCGCCATCTCTGTTTGAAACCTGCAATTGCAGTTATTTGCGGAATAATCTTCTTGACGTGCATTGTGCATCGGCACGGCTCCTCAGAGTGGATGAATCTAATGTTTTGAGGTGTATGTGTGGGCTGTCAGTCAACGCACCAGTGTGGATATTCACTGTACTTCAGAATTACAGATACTACATCTTGGAAGTATGTCCAAAATAAGAAATTTCGCCAGAAAATGTAATCTGAACAAGTAAGTAACATGTCTGCCACTTCTGTTCTGACCAACTGGGGGAAAAAAAAAAGTTTTACAACAAATCGCGCTACCAATGGTAATTAAATCTAACGAACGCAAAGTTAGCTCAGATCACATCAAACCGTGCAAATTATTATTATTACTGTTATACTTTGTTCTCAAATTGTTAATGTTAACAACATTGCGTGACTACGTGTATTTAGTGTGTATTAGCATTTTCTGTATTATTAGATATTAATTTCTGTACATTCTAGGCTAATCTCTTATTGTCACCATTTTAATTTCATCTAAAGAAATTGTTCTTTTAACCTCAATAAGCAATTTAATGCTCCTTAGAATGGGCCCGGTCGCGTTCCCTTTTTAGCTGTATCCACTCTGCAGTCCGAAGTCTTTTGCTTTTTACTTTTGGTGATTCACTAATTGTCAATGCTGATTGTCATTTTGAACTTTTTTTGATTAGAAGTCGCCATCAAAATGACAACTTTAATTATTCCAACTGCAGTAAGAAGAGACTACAAATGATCCACCACCTGCAGCATCCACACACATGAGCCTACTAGCTGGGACTCCTTCTCCTTCTCCTTCCTTTTCTACAGACATGACGTAATGCAAAGACAAACTCGTATTTCCCACGGAAACCAACCCGACCCACTCAAATTAGAAAACATTACAAGCTTACCGTTGTTAATCAGGCTAAGGTAAGAAGATAGATCTGAACACTGATCGGTTATATACTTGCTCAATAATTGATTTTGGATAATTTTTAACTAAAAAAAAAAAAAAAAAAAAAAAAAGTTACAGACTGCAGCTTTAAAGACACAGAGTATGAATGTATGTATGTGACATATTTAATGTCAAATATAAGTACTTAATCATATGAAATTTAAAATAAACATTTAATATAAAGACTTGAACAAGTGAAACGTGAATTTCTCTATACCGAAACCAATAAGACAATGAAATAATAAACTATAGATAAAATAATGATTTAAGTAAATGTATAAACAGCTGAAAAAAACGTATCACTTATGCTGAAAGTGAAAGTGAAAAAGTGATGTGACGTGTAGCCAAGTATGGTGTCCCATACTCTGAATTTGTGCTCTGCATTTTACCCATCCAAGTGCAGACACAGCAGTGAGTATTGAACACACACACACACACACACACACCGTGAACACACACCCAGAGCAGTGGGCAGCCATTTTTTGCTGCGGCACCCGGGGAGCGATTGGGGGTTAGGTGCCTTGCTCAAGGGCACCTCAGTTGTGCCTAATGAGAGTGGAAGATAAAATAAAATGATCTCTGCCAATTGCAGTGAATACCGTTCATTCACACCCCCCACCTACATTCCCCACTGACACTGAGACTCAAACCTACGACCTTCAGGTTACAAGTCCAACTCTCTAACCATTAGGCCACAGCTGCCCAAAGACCTCAGTCATCCCTTAAAATGAAATTAATACAATTCATATTAATATCTTTACTTTGACAAATGCAAAAAAAAAAAAAAATAATAATAATACTAATGAGTGTTCATAATGAATATTCTTTAATAATACATACAAAGCATATAGTAACTTAATCGCAAAGCCAATTTACAACACTCAATACGAGTAACAACAGAACAACTTTGCATTTAGGCATCAGGGCCCACTCTACTATGAGTATGGCATCTTCTACGGCTCTATCTAAGGGGGAACCCCTACATGATGTTTGTGCTGCGGCAGGCTGGTCCTCTCTATACACATTTATCAGGTTTTACATCAGGTCTGGACATGGATTCAACCCCAGGATCACTGGTCCTTCAGGGCTGACCTAGTCCTGTCTGCACTCAACAATTGTCTGTGCCAGTATTACACAGTATTACACAGCCTTGTTGGGCAGGCATTCTTCCTCAGTGTGGTGGCGTTGGTATTGATGTTCCCATAGTGTCAACGCTATGACACAGAGTTGAGTTCCCTTCAAAAGGAAACGTCTCAGGTTACATATGTAACCTGGTTACCTGAAAGGGAACGAGATGTTGTGTCGCTTTGCCACACTTCGAGCATGCCTGTGCATCTTTACTGTAAAAAATTTCTGTGTAAAATAACGGTAAAGTGCTGGCAGCAGAGTCGCCAGCAATCTACTGTAATTCTAAGGTAGGAAAACTGTGAAATTGCTTTAAAGCTTATTACCGTAAAAACAAAATACAGTATTTTCCAGTATTTTTTTTTTTTATTTTACAGTAAATTACTGGCAGCAGAGTCGCCAGCAATATACTGTAATTCTACGATATTAATACTGTGAATTTACTTTACAGCCATTTACTGTAAAAAATACATGCAGTACATTTCTGTGATTCAATTTACAATACACTCTAAACAATGGTGAGGTAAAGACAACCCAATTTGAGTCATTTTGGCAACACAGCTAGGTCAAAAAGGGAACCCCAAAATAGGTTGGAAATTAAAATCACACAGGAAATTACTACAGTAAAAAGACAGGGAACAGTAATAGACTAATAAAAAGGATAACATTTATTTATAAGCAAGAACACCCAAAATGGACAAAATAATAGTAAAATCAATGTGAACATTTGTAAGAAAAATTGCAGAAAAGAATAGGCCTACAAACTAAAAAACTCTGTTATATAGCTTAATGGTATACAATTAAACGAAACTGCGTTTTAAAAGTTTATTAATCAATAATGTTTAAGGACAAATTTGACCAGTTATATAGCCTATTTTTTTCTCCTGCCAATGAGCACTACAGCCAAAACCATCAGGCTGAGTACCACAAAGAAATACACAGTCTAAAAGCCTAAATAAACACTGAAATTTGGGAATAAATTATGAATTACAGTGAACAGACAGGATTTTTTTTACTCTCTCTCCGTTTAATCCTTTTATAATCACTCACTTCACACTCAAGCAATATTCTGGCTTGTTCAGTTCCAGCTCCAAAGTCACCGTTCGAGTGATCTGGATGTGAGAGAAAACACTCCGATCAAAACCTCCAGTTTTAAAAGAATGTGCTCCTTGCTGCAGTCAGTTTCCTCAAAGTGTCATAAGCGCCGCGAACACAAGTTTGTTTCAGGCGCCGCTTTCAGTTTCAGTTCTTCCCGCTCACCACAGTCACAGGTCCAGTTTTAAAAGAATGCGCTCCTCGCTGCAGTTAGTTTCAAAGTTCCTTCTTAAGGGATTCGAAGTGTCATAAGTTCCGCAAACATGAACAAGTTTGTTTCAGCCGCCGTCTTTTCAGTTTCAGTTCTTCCCGCTCATCACAGTCACGGCGGTCCAGTTTTAAAAGAATGCGCTTGCTGCAGTCAGTTTAAAAGTTCCCTCTCCTTTCCGCTTCAATTAGTTATATTTCCCACATATATTCCTGTCATGAGTGCTGCGAACACGGATAGGAAACTCGTACTCAAACTCCTGTGAAACACCCATTCAGCGCCATTGTGCTATTACTTCAAAAATGCACCAGCCCACAATGCATTGTGTACTACAGTACAAAACCGTAATACATAAATACAGTAGATTACTGTTGAAAATGGGCTGTAAATTAACAGTAGTTGCTTACCATGAAACATATTGCCCATAATGCATTGTTTTCTACAGCACATTACTGTTTTAATGGAAAACAGCATGTTACTGTCAAAATTTTGCCATTTTTTACAGCAATTTTTTAAAGTGTTCCTTAAGACAATTAGAATCTGGGTATTGATGAAATTCAAAATTGGATGTGCCAAAACTTCCTTCAGTTAAACAAAGACAAAACTGAAGTCACTGCTTTGGAAACAAAGATGAAGTTCTCAAAGTGAACGCATACCTTCACTCTAGGGGTCAAACAACTAAAAATCAAGTCAGGAATCTTGGTGTGATTTTGGAGTCAGACCTGAGTTTCAGCAGACATGTAAAAACAATAACTAAATCAGCATATTATCATCTCAAAGATATTGCAAGAATTAGAATGCGTTGTCTCCAGTCAAGAAACTTGTTCATGCTTTCATCACCAGCAGGGTGGATTATTGTAATGGGCTCCTCACTGGCCTTCCCAAAAAGACCATAAGACAGCTGCAGCTCGTACAGAACGCTGCTGCCAGGATTCTGAGCAGAACCAGAAAATATGAACATATCACACCAGTCCTCAGGGCCTTGCACTGGCTTCCAGTTGCATTTAGAATTGATTTTAAAGTACTGTTACTTGTTTATAAATCACTCAATGGCCTAGGACCTCAATACATTGCAGATATGCTCATAGAATATAAACCTAACAGATCACTCAAATCATCAGGATCAAGTCACTTAGAAATACCAAGGGTTCACTCAAAGCAAGAAGAGTCTGCTTTTAGCTGTTACGCCAGCCGCAGCTGGAACCAGCTTCCTGAAGAGATCAGATGTGCTCCAACAGTAGCCACATTCAAATCCAGACTCAAAACTTATCTTTTTAGCTATGCATTTACTGATTGAGCACTGTGCTATGTCCGAACTGTTTGCACTTTATTTTATACGTATTATCTTTTTATTCTTTTAATTATTTTTCTTGTTTTTATTTCATTTTTAATGCATTTTATATCAATATTTTATGTATCATCTTTTTATTTCTGACTTTTAATGCATTTTAAATCTTGCTGTCTGGTTGAAAGAGCTGGGAGAATTAGGAAGTAAGCATTTGTTATCCCTGGATGGAGTTCTGACAGAGTTAGTCCAGGAAGATTTGTCTGTAAGGGTACTGTTTAAACGCACAGCTACCTGACAAATATTTTTACAGTTATCCCTCTGCGTACAGGAAGATCCATTTAGATCCGCTCTGATGGATAGATCTGTTTAGATCCGCTCTGACGGACAAAAAAGTTGAGTTATCCATCCAGCATGAGGAAGATCCATTTAGATCCGCCCTGATTGATAGATCGGTTTAGGTCCGTTCTGATGGACAACAAAGTTGAGTAAAGTTATCCCTCCAGCATGAGGAAGATCCATTTAGATCCTCTCTGACGGACAACAAAAAAACTCCCTGAAACTTTCTAACTCTTCCATCCAGATAGTGATATTCTCTGTTTTTACTGTTATTTTTATTTCTTATGCATTCCATTTTTATTATTATGTATTTGGTTCTTCTTTATGTAAAGCACTTTGAATTACCATTGTGTATGAAATGTGCTATACAAATAAATTGCCTTGCCTATTCCGTGACGTAAATGCCCCTTTTGGCCAATAGAACTGGCATGTTTGCACACATGCTTCAGACACCGGTTACGCTATGATGTAGTGCCTCGTTCGCTTCTCGGGCAACCAGGTTACATACGTAACCTGAGATGTTTTGAGGATCCACCAGCAGGTGCTATCAAAGTACACAACCTAAATCTAGAATAAAATGATCTCTGACAATTACAGTGAATACTAGACATGATGTTATGTGTCAGTAGATCATTACAAGTAATTATACAAGTAGTCATGACAATCCTTCAGCTTAATTACTGCAATGCAACAGTTTGAAGTTGATTAAGTTCAAGTTAGGTTAAACTGTCAACATGCTTGTATCTACCCAAATAATAAAAAAAAAAATGGTTTATTGACATGCATTTGTAGGAAAATTTAGTACTCTTGAGTACTGAGGTTTACAATTCTGATATTTAGGCAACAGAATATTTAAGTATGCATGTGTAAAATATTGCAATTAAAAATATACAATTGCAGTAGTTTTTAACTGCAACTAACATCAAGAGTTGAGGTGACATTCACGCTCAAAAGACAAAACTCTTCCCGAAGGTCCTCGCAAGAGCAGAGAGTGAAATATCCAGCAGTTTATTCATGCAGTGTCTCTGCAGATATTTTATCTTTCAGAGGACTTTATTTTAGCGTGCATACAGCTCTCTTCTCAGGTACCTGGTGAATAAAATGTCCTCACAAAACAGGGAGAGTCTTAAAATAAAGGTGCTGATAAAACAGTCTGGCAGGTACGGTTGTTCTTCTGCATCTGGCAGTGAGAATACAGTCATCACACACAACAGGAAATGACCTCACACCTCGTTAACATGCCATAATGACAATTAATAATGGCACAACACCATCAGACCCATCCAAACACTTCCCATAGTCCACTATTCTAAGTGTTGGTGGAAACTAACTAAATCTATTAACTTCACTATATTTTTCAGCACACTTAACATGCTATAAGAATTAATATAAGAATTATATATATTACAAGTATAAGAATTAATGGTAGTATAGGGAACACATATAAACTATTAACTACGACTTTTCCCTTAATAAACTCCTAAATTACTGCTTATTAATAGTTAGTAAGTTAGTTGTTAAGTTTAGGTATTGGGTAGGATTAAGAATGTAGAATAAGGTCATGCAGAATAAGAAATTAATATGTGCTTAAGTACTAATAAATAGCCAATATTCTAGTAATATGCATACTAATAAGCAACTAGTTAAAAGACCCTAAAATAAAGTGTTACCGAATTAATCACTTACATCATCTGTTCAACGAACTAAAGTTAATTAAGGAAAACTTTTACAAGCAATAAGTTAAGGTCCATACAACAACATTAAAACAAGTTCAAATTTAACATTTAAACAATGTTTTGTTGAACCAACTTAATACATTTAAGTTCATGTGTTAGATACTAACTAGCAATGGCATGTTAAAGACAATTATGTTTATTGTAATTATTATATGTAACATATGGGAGAAGCAAAAATAATTTATAAGAAGTATAAGTATCATGTTAAGTTCACTTAAAGAAAAGTTTCACGTTTAATTCAATGTGTTTTTTGCCATTTCTTTATAATCATTTTTAAAATGTGCAAGTTATCTGACTGAAAATTGCTTTGTTTTTGTTTTTTTTCCCGTGTATAACTATACTTGGAAATTATACTTGAATTTTAATAAAATGAACTTGAAGTATACTTCTTTTTTTGTAAGAGACCGTACTTTAACTACTTGACATGCATCTTGTCTGTTGTTTAATTACTTTTAATATTCAGTAACTACAAAGTAGTTTACCTAATCTGCCATGGAAAGCAAATATTAACAGCTTCCCCAAAAACTGTTCAGCACAATCCTGAGGCCTGTGAGTGTGTCGGGAGACATTCTTGGATTTGTTTGAGATTGTTTTAATGGCATCAGCACTTCATTTGCAGTGAGTGGTTTAATGGTGTGCAGCTGAAGTCTGGCCGTTGTTCTCCTGAGATCACGAGCCCATTCTTCTGTTCTCTTGCGCAGGAGTGTGTGTGACGACTCAAAATAGCTGTGCTGCTCCTCCTGCAGCACTAATTGCGTGTCCACGCGCTGGACATATTGAATTCTGTTTAGCAACCGTTGGTCATTTGATGTCTCTGATGTTTAGCAGAAGTGTAACGCTCAGCAGAAATGGCTCCAAGCTCTGAAAACAAGCAACTTATGAAGGTCAAAGCTGGAGAAGATTTGCCAGAAGTAACATCCAAAAAAAAAAAAACAAATCGCACATTGACAGACACACTCCCAGCTGTTCCTGCCATAAAATAATCACAGTACGAATGCTAATGTACTCCATAGCCTGGAATTACAGAGGTGGTGATAAAGTCACTGTATTGATAGACAGATTCAAATGTTGTGTCCAGAGCCCTCGACAGACTCAAAATGCTCACTAATGATTCATTTTTAAATAATCTCAAAATAATTATATAATGTTTCCATGCTGTTTCTGTTTGTCAGATGAAAAATTCAGTTTGTGGTTTTCCAGCACTACGAGGCTTCAGATATTTAAATAAAAGTGTCTCGGCCCAATACCATAAGAGCCCAGTCTGACCAACCTTGCATAAATTACCATAAATTAGTTGACTACAGCCTGAGTAAACAGCAAATGGATGACTCTTTTCCTGTAAGCTGGGTTTCCAGATTGGCATTGAAGCCAATTAAAATCCCTCTAAGATCAACGGACGCCTTCACAGCTTGAAGCACCAAACAAAAAATTGCTACTCAGGAAAATTAGATGTCAAAATTATTATTAATATCAGTATTATTTTAGTCCACATACTGTAGTGCTGTTGTGTTTTATAAAATTGTCACTGGAACATATAATGCTCAACTATCTTCTGGTTGAATCTATTTTGTTTTTTATTCTACACACAGTAGCAATGTTGTCTTCAGTATTTCATGAGAGCTGCTGTTGCTGTACACTTTAGATGTATTTAAATACATTTATAAGGATAAAGTCGCAATTTAGTACATTTAAAATGTAAATTTTTCATATGCTTTAGTATGCTAGTCAATACAAAAGCTTTTAATATGAGTATTATAAAGTGCACTTTTTAAAAGTCTACTTAAGTGTGTTAAGAAATACAGTCATGAAAGTGTACACACACACACACACACACACACACACATATACATACATACATACATATGTATATATATACTTTTAAGATTTGAAGTACACTTTTTTTCTCTCTCTCTCTCTTTCTCACAAAATGTTTGTGATCTCTGAAAAGTATGCACTTTCCCATAACCAGCAAAGCGCAGTTGTAGTGAATAGTATGCGAGTCGAGATGTAGTTCTTTAGATCTGGAATCTTGGATTTTGCGTCAAATCCGTTTAGCTCCCAGTGGGTTTTAATAATCTTTGCTAGTGGATAGAGATGAAATCCACAGAGAAACACTCAGGTGTGAAGAACTGACGTTCAACTACCAATTAACATCAATCCAGAAAGACAAGTGCTTTGATGACTGTGTGTGTGTGCGAGTGTGTGTGTCACATTAAAGCACTTTACTAGAGTAAAAAAACTTTACTTTTTTTTTTTTTTTAAATGCGCATTAGCAGATTTGATGGACAGTTGGATTAATGAGCTTAAAAGGCTTACAAATGTTTGCTAACTGTATTTACAAACTGTATTTACACATGTACTGCTAACAGTATGATTAAAGGCCAAACTAAACCTTCAGGTTCTCAGGTTTCCCTTCATCTGCAGGATGGAAAACTTTGTATATATGTGTGTATATGACATCACAAAGCAAGCGCTACTCCTGCTGTTAATTTAGTGACACATTTGTGTTTGAAAACCTCTCGCTCATTTAGATTTCCATTAGGTGTGAGCATCCACAGATATGTGCTCTTTTGATTTAATGTTCAAGGAAATAAGATGCAAGGAAATGGTAATTGGCACAAAGGTTTTAAGATATTGAGTGTGCATGTGTTATCTCCTCCTTTCCAAACATGAAATAAATAAATCAAAACATGAAATAAATAAATGTGAAAAGTGAAAGGCGAGTTGTTAATATTATGTGTAGCCGTTGTCTGGAGTTGGATCATTCATCCACATCCATCTGCAAATATATTAGTTGTTTACACATCTGTGCATTACGTAGAAGTGTTTTCTTTCTGTCAGTCCCTCACTTACTGCCAATGCGATTCCACCACAGATTACAGAGCTTCTCAAACCATTCGACTCTGACCTTGTGCTGTGTTTGTCTGATCATGTTTGAGATGCCCTTTCACCATAAATGTGTTGTGTCTTTTGTGTCAGTAAAGTCGAGAGATAACCGATATCTCATCAATATCCCTACAGGCTCTCAACCATCAGAAACACAAAGCGCTGTTCTCAAAGTCTATATTATATATATATATATACACACACACACACACACACACACACACAGTCAAACCAAAAATTATTCAGACATTTTTGATATTTTTGATATATTTTTACTAGTGGGTGCAGGACACTATAGTGAGGATACCAAAATAAAGTAAACTGTGACATATTATACCCAATACAGTGGACTACCAGTAAAATTGATAACAATTTGGAACCAAAAATTATTCAGACTTTTTTGCTTAAGTGTTATCTGACATAATTAAGATTTTTTTTTTTCTGACACAGCTTAACTCTGAGTTCTTGTCATGTTTTATTACCATTTATTTATTTATTTATTTTTTTTAACTATAGTGAATAAACTGTATTAACGTATGAAATGTTCAAGGTATCTGAATAAATTTTGGTTTGACTGTGTGTGTCTGTGTGTACATATATATATATATATATATATATACACACACACACACACACACACACACACACACACACAGTTGCAAGAAAAAGTAAGTGAACCACTAGCAGAATCTGTGAAAATGTAAATAATTTTAACAATATAAGAGAGATCATACACAATGCATGCTATTTTTTATTTAGTACTGTCCTGAGTAAGATATTTTACATAAAAGATGTTTATATATAGTCGACAAGAAAAAATAAAATAAAATAAAAAAAAAAATAAAAAATATCGCAGAATTTATTAAAAATGGCCCTGGTCAACCTGGTTAACCATTGGTTCTGAATACTGTTTGTGGTTACCTGGATGATCTATGAATTTTATTTTATTTTTTTTTATTTTTTTTATTTTTTTTTGTGATGGTTGTTCTTGAGTCCATTGTTTGTCCTGAACAGTTAAACTGCCCAGTGTTCTTCAGATTCTGCAAGTGGTTCACATACTTTTTCTTGCAACTGTATTAAAACCGTCAGTGTGACATGTCTGTGGTCTGTCTGTTGTCATGTCTGCTGAAAATGAGCAGGTTTCCAGAGGCAGATAGTCAGAACCACCTGCAAGGTTTGTAAGCACAGGTTTAATGTCAGCTTTACTCTGATGAAACTTAAAAAAAACAAAAAAAAAAAAAAACAAACAAAACAAACAAACAACAACAACAACAAAAAAAAAAACTATACACTGAGGTCCTGATTCAATAAAGGTTTACCTGTTTAAAAACACATGCAAACATTTCTTTTAATATGTGTGTATACCCTTGTGAAATAGAGGAGAATTTAACTGTATTGAAAGTGTACTTGTAGTGTACTTCAAATCTTAAAAGAACATAAAAAAAGATCTGTAATTGCAGAAAATATAATATAATGAAATTAAAGTCCACTTAAGTGGATTTAAAGAGTACACCTTCATGAATGTTTCTTAACACGCTTAAGTATGTTTTTTAAAATGATCTTTGTAATAATGTCAAATTAAAAGTTTTATTTTAAAGTACATTTAAATCATAATTTTAATAATCTATATAATAATTTTAAAGTACACTTATTTTGATGTGTTGACTAACATAAAAAGTACATGTAAAGTACTTGATAATTTTAATTATAGTGTGTTATTTGATATTACATTTAAAGTTAATATATTTTAATTGCACTAAATGGCAACTTCATCATTACAGATTTATATAAATGCATGACAAACAAGTTTCAATAGAAATAATGACATTACAGTATATTTTAGTTTACCATAAATGATTGTCAGTACATTCTGCAGCACACTTTAACCATATTTCAAAACAAACCAGTCCTACTTAAGTAGATCAAAAAACACCCTAAAGTTCAGTTAATTGCATTTAATATAAATTTAATCTATAATGCATTTTAATTTTGTTGCATTTAACATGCAATTAACCCCCGGTTTCACAGACAAGGCTTAAACTAGTTCCCGGACTAAAATGCATGTTTGAGCTGTTTTAACTGAAAGCAACTTGTACTGACATATATTAAAATATGTCAGTGCAAATGTTTTGTCTCAAGATGTACACCAGTAATGTTTATAAAAGCTACTTAAATACCCTAATTGAACTAAGGCCTAATCCTGGCTTAGTCTAAGCCCTGTATGTGAAACTGGGCCTAAGTGTCAGAAAACATTACAATCAGTTTGCACTACATTATATTATAGTGTATATTATTTCCGCAATAAATACTCATTTAAATATATATGCCGAAGTGTACTTTTTTTTTTTTTTTTTTTTTTTTTCCCCCCAATGGTATAATACTGGGTTACATTTATTTCGATGGTCCACTTTACATTCTACTAAACAGAAGTAACTTTGCAACTACATGTCAACTAAATCTCAGAGTATCAGTAGACTGTAGTAAACTGTTTGTAGATTAGTTAGTAGAATAAGTTGCAAAGTTACTTATAATTAGTAGAATGTCTGTTGGGGAGTATCAAAATAACAGATTTTAAGCAGACAGTCTACTAATACTCTAATGACTACTAGTTCACATGTAGTTGCAATTTTACTTATAATTAGTAGAATGTCTAAAGTGGACAATCAAAATAAAGTGTTACCTAATACTGTAATTTCTTTTTGTCTTTAAATGATAAATCCAGACAGTATCATCCTCTGCTTCGCAATCACTGTGAATTCTCACACAGTGATATATATATATGATAAATATCAGTGATATCAAATAAACTATGCATGTATCAAATTAATCAAATAATTCATGAAATAAATTATTATAAATAAATTATTATATAATAAATTATAAATTAATATTTTTAGCGAGACTTACATTTGGTACAATTACCAATTACCACTGCCTTTAAAAAGAAGCAACGCTTCTCACATTTCATCCATAGAGACAATCTCTTCTCCTCATGTTTGAATTCAAGTGACATTAAACAGATACACACCCAGAATTTAGTAAATCATTGCAAATATCATCGTTGATGTAACAGATGAGGGATGATAGAAGATTGAGCTTTGTGTGTGATGAATTCCAGTGCTTCATAGAAGGACACAAAGATACAACAAACAAGCACAAAGTGAGATGTACAGCAGACAGCAGTCACCATATGAAGAATGAAGACGCGTCTGAGCGTGAATCTGATGAGCAAAAACATGCCAAACGCATCTTAAACACATCAGTGTCTGTCGGTTGGACTCATCTGAGTCACGGATACAAACAGAGACAAACTGCTGATGACACAGAACACCAATAAATGTTGTGAACGGGCCAGTTTGACTGCCATGAGTCTGTAGCTTTTTTGACCTTTGAATAAGTTGCTTAAACTTCACATAACAGCATTGGTTTATGGTACAAATCCCATAAGCCCATTTTGCTCTCACTTTCATTACACTTTCCATCATGTGCGTTTTTGGATGAAAGATGTTGCATATTTAAGATATTTATTGATTATGTACTGTAAAAAAAACAAACAAACAAACAAAAAAAAAAAACTACTTTATTCAACTTAAAAAGTTCAGTTCATTTGCTGTCATAAATGTTTAATCAAATTGGTAATTTCCACATTTTGTAGAAGCTGAAATTGGTGGAATTATTTTGTTGAGTGATCATGTTAAACTGTATTGTCAAAGGCTGAATTTTACATTATACATTGCATCATAGAGGTAGTAGCTAATTAGTTTTCATACTTTAATGTTCAAAAAACATGTTATTTTTCATGTTATTTATTTTAAATTCGAAACCGCATACTAGTATACTACTCGTACTACGTTTACCATATCTTTCTAGGGTAGAAATAGTAAGAGTAGTGGGTTTTTTTTCCCGCAGCTTGTCAATGAATTATGGCTCCAAATGCTAATCCATCTGAAAGCACTGCGAGTTTGAGTCGCTTATAATGTATATTTGAAAAAGCAACACTCGTCAAACATTTTTCCAGACAAGTTACGTATAAAATAATCACAGCCTTTGCCAAATCGCGTGCAATAATATTTGCGATAAATCGCGATATATCGTGCAGCCCTAATAAGCATGATAACAAATGTGATATTAATTTTATACAAGTTCAATAAACAAGAAGTTAATATTAAGTGACTTAATTTTAGACACCATATTGCTTGTTTTTGCTCTATTTCGCCAACGAAAATAGTTCGAAACAAAGCCAGTGTGTCTCTCAAAACAAAGTGTCTCTGAGCAACACACATCGTTGTTTCCTTACTGAATGAATCAGCCATTTGAATGAATCGGTTGAATCTCAATGACTCACTCATTAACAATGACTTGCTGCCACCTACTGGCGGTTTTAATTTCACATTTAAAGTATCTTTTCATGTTTTAAATAATTTCAAATATCAGTATTCAACGTTTTATGTTTAAAACATCAAAACGTTATGCATTTGTAACTGCAGGTTATTCATTTATGTCATCTCTTAACTGCATTAAACAGTCTGGGTAATTGCATCTAAATGCCACTTCAGATGCAGCTTTTGTGTTTCCTCTCCATTGCAAAGATGAATTTTGTTGATACTGATTTAATTTGATTGGTAACAGCCCTACTGTGTCTTATTATTATAATTAAATTTGATTAAATTTAAGAAAGACACAAAATATGATGCATGCATATAATTAGGTTTTAAAAAATGGATTTATGAAAGGTAAAATGCCCATAAAAAGTAAAAATCAACTGAAACATATTGGAAAACATAATTTCTGTCACTGCTGTGAACTGGCCACCACACAGAAAATGAAGAATGTCAACAAATTTAGGAGTCAGCTGTCCACGACAGTCCTAAACCTGCCAAGGTACCAGCACAATAACAAATTTAGCAAAATATCATCAAATTATCGTTATCAATAAAATCCCAGAAAATATCGAGATAGAATTTTTTGTCAATATCCCACACCCCCACCTTACCATAACCGCGAGTTTCAACATGCTATTAACTCAACTTAACCCAGCCTTGCCCCTTTATTTTGCATATTTCTTGTGCAGGAATTGTTTAAATGAGGAATATTGTGACGTGTTTGTTCCCCGAAGAAAACTCATTTAATCGAGGCGTCTTTGTGCTTTGTAACTTTGCAGACCTTTTTCATGCTCAAACAGCAACATTACCCACTAAAGAAAGTTGAAAATGTAAAAAAGCAGAATATGTCCTCTTTAAAGGGTACATTTTTTAATATTTATAACTTTTTAAGGATTTAAAGAGCAGTTTGAGTCTTCAGGATGATGTCACACACGTGACCAAGCGCTTTCAGCACTCCAGCAAGATCTCTTGTAACGTTTCTTATCAAAGACGTCCACGACAGCAACACTGATGGCCACCGTGCGAGATCTTAGAGGAACAAACAGGAAACAGCTTGTTAGTTCTCATGGCACAATCTCCCAGCATGCTCTTCTCATCTCTGAGCTGCTCACTGAGTCTGATATGGACATATAAAGTGTTTGCTGACTGAACTGACTGGAATCCAAATGCAGAAAGAAGAGGACACGGATCGCTGGTAACTGAGGATGATGGATGGCTCTGGATCCGTCACAGCCACAATCATCTCATTAGTATGACTAAACAAGAGTTACACAACACTGAAACATTCAACATCAACACATGTAATCTAGATGGGACTAATAATAAAATCAATGCATGAATTTAATCAAAGTTCAACAAGAATGAAACAGAGCTCTGGGAATGTGATATTGAGAATGAAATACTACACTCTTAGAGTGTAAAAAATGGTTCTTCTATGGCATCGTTGCGAAAAAAACCCCTTTTGAAACATTTATTTTTAAGTGTGGTGAACGTATCATAAACAACTAGAGAGAAATGTTTGACTTTTACTGGGACAAGCTGCAGTAAATGAAGGAGGTCAAAGTGTTGTGATGCACTGGCACTGGGTGACTGTTATGGGATTGAATTTGGCCTTATTGTAATAGATTAGAAAAGTCTGGATTTAACTGGTGTACCTTCTGTTTATCTGTTTATCTATTTACTAATTGTAGGACCTTGCAAGTACCCATGGTCGGAGCCAGCAGTGTCTCTTCATTGGCAGCTTTAAGAAGCCATTATGAAGCCCAATTGGATGTCTTTAGGGAAGACAAACACAATATGCAAAAAGAGTCTTTTGATTATGACATACTAAAATCAGGAACTAGTTTACAAACTAAAAAAGCAGTGGCTTCTCTTTTGGGAAATGGATCAGTGCCGGGAAGTTTAGTGATAAGTTTGCTGCATCTTTTCAAATATAGGAGAGAAAAGACTTTTGGAAGAGTTTGGTTTATTCCTGATGATAGAGAACTTATGCAGCATTTGGAGCATCACCTGCAATTAATCAGTCATGTTACACAAACCCTTTGGTAGCACAAAATGATATGGACTTTATAGTGAAAGTGGTTTTTAATGAATGAAAAACTAAACCAGCATGTAGAGCACATTAAAAACCATCATCATCTCAAATAGCTGTGGGTATTCAAAGAAATTTTTTTCATCTTTATAGAATATTAAAACTAGACTTTTGTGGCATTTAGTTCATGTCTGCTGCTTTGAGCTTATTTCAAAACATTTCATGAAGTCCTCAGCTAAAGCAATCATGTTTTATATTTGAATTTGGATAAATGTTCATATCTATTTTTATTTATTCCTATTTATTTATCTTTTTTTCCTGTTAAAATCTTATTTTGATGTATATTTAGTTTATTCTTTTTTTCTTATGGGTTTGAAAACATGATGTAATGTGTTTCAGATAAATATTTTAATTAAATAACTGGAAAAAAAAAAAAAAAAAATCTGAGACTCTCTCTCTGTGTCCCATTACGTAGATTTTAACACCTTCCTAATTAAAGCGCTGCGTTAATGAAATCTCTCTGATGTGCTGGAACGATAATGAGAGTGAGAGAATCCGTTAATCTATAGGAGAAAGCCTGGAAACAAGGTGTTAAAAATAATTTTTAATTTTCACTTAAGAGTGGATGTGTGAGATTTCCCACCATTACAGAAAGAGAGCTAACGTTTCCTGAAATCTTATTTTATATTCATGAAATCTCTTAAAGTCACACGTTTACTAAACAATTTAAATCAGGTCCATGAAAACGAAACTGGATGGATGGATGGATGGATGGATGGATGGATCTGCTTTGTTGTGTCAGTAGGAAATATCAGTTTACATTTCCAAACATTCCTTTTGCCATTAATTGTAATAATCCAGTGAGATTTTTGTATGCACAAGCAGTCTGACAACAGCCGGTACGCTCCACACAGAGATCTGATCTCACCATCATCGAGTCTGTCTAGGATTACATGACAAAACAGGAAAAAAAAAAAAAAAGAAAAAAAAAGAGACTAAATCCAGAGGAACTGTGGCAACATCTCCAAGACGCTTGAAGAAACCAACCTCCAAAGCTACCTGAAAAACAAGTTTAAGTGTAGGACAAAAGCTGTTTTAAACACAAAGGGTGGTCACACCAAATATTGATTTGTTTTAGTTAATAGAAGTTAATTGACATGTATGGCATTATTTTTGAAAGCATCCTCACTTTACAGTAGGGGTGTGCAATTAATCGTATTTTCGATTTCAATTTCAATTTTGGCTTCCAACGATTATGAAAACAAGATAATCGAGGTAAAACGATTACTGTACCGCTGCTGCATTCCATTCAGCACACCTTCCTTTCCTTCACAGTGGTGCGCTTTTATTCCTCCCTAACCCAAACTTAACATTCAAATCAGTCGAATAAGTGAGTGATGCAAAATGCAGTCTACTGTTGATAAACTTCGGGACATGCTTGATATTAAACATAAGCAGTGCTATTAAAAGTGGATTAAGCCGTGAAAGAGATGCTGTTCCCTAGGCGGCCACCTGTACGCGCGCTCCGAAACGGTGCGGAACGCGCATAAGCAAAGTATACTATGGGATTCAGATACGCGCCTAAACAGTCAAATAGCCAACACAAATATATTGAAATGCCGTTTTGGTAAGTATCCTCGTAAACACAGTCAGTTGTGTCTTAAGTGAACACTGAGAAAGTGCGCGTGTATTGCTGCCTTCACGTGCTATCGGAAATTTGATAATTACCACTTCTGAAGTCGTGATTACGAGCTCATCGCATTCATGTTTCAAAATGAAAAGGTGTTCATGTGCAATTTGTAACTAGGAAACTCGTATTTACCATAATTCCGAGACCATGTGAAGGCAACAATAGGCCTATATTGGGTCCGTGCAGCTCTTAAAGAGACAGCAGCCAACATTAATGATTGCTGCAGTCATTGTTAATCTAACAAGAAAAGACAAAGATAAAAATCACTCTCTGCTCTTGAATGAATAACATATTAAATAAGAATTAGTCTATATTTAATGTATACAGCAGTTATTTTACATTTGATTACTTCATTCAATTTCTGTTGGGTATTATCTGAATACCACTGTTAGTACATCTATCTGAAAAACCTAAAGCACTGTTTATTTCATTTGCATTTTTGTTCTGTTGTATTTTTTGTCTGCTTTGTTTTTAATTAGTTTCTTTGTTCTTATTTTATTGTTGACTGTTTATTGTCTTCTGTAGCTGTTTTGAGGACTTTTTACTTACATTAACCTAGCATTAGTTTTTTTCTGAAGTATTGATAATTGTGAAATTTCACTGACATTTAAAATTACTCATATCATGAAATAACACTTGATCATATCACCCACCAATAATCGTGTTAAATAATCATGTATTCAATATTGACCAAAATAATCACGATTATGATTTTTGCCATAATCGAGCAGCCCTACTTTACAGCATTTTTACACAAGTGCCTAAAACTTTTCACAGTACTATAGCTTTGCAGGTTGTTTTTTTCAAGTGTCTTGGAGAGGTTGCTGCAGTTCTTCTGGATTTAGTCTGTCTCAGTTTTTTTTTCTGAGAGTACTTTTATGACTTTCCCCCGGTTTCACAGAAAAGGCTTAAGCTAGTCCTAGACTAAAGTGCATGTTTGAGCTGTTTTAACTGTTAATAGATCTCATCTGCACACATCATGTCCTCAGTTCTCGGAATGTTATTCCAGAATAATCCAGCAGGAAGCTTGTGTTTTAAGACGACACTAATCACAACATCAAATCAATGCAGCAGGTTTACAGAAGGACTCAAAGTTCAGGTGTAACAGAGCATCCTTCACCAGCTGACAAACAGTCCCACAAACCAAAGCAGCATTAATATTCAAAGCGGAGAGAGCAGGTGCCATCAGAGGTTGCTAGTAAGTTCATGCAACATGTTGCATACACAAATTATTCATGCCAAACAGCAACAGAATAGATATCTCTCTCTCTCTCTTTCTGTCTCCATGTCTGTTTCTCAGTTTATTAAAAAAGCATTAGCTTACCAAGGACTTTTAGCAAGTAATCAGACCAAAATTCTGACTGTCTCAAGTTTGATTGACGAAAGCATCTATTTAGCAATAACCATTGCACACTCCAGATGAAATAAATACAGAATATTGCTTTAAATTTTATTTTTTTATTAATACTTAGCCAGTTTCATCTCTGGACTCTAGTAAATATAGCTTCTTTTAGAGGATTTCTCACACCGGTGTTGTCATCATTATATATTATCGTAAATGTCAAAAAACTAAATAATAGATTTTTTAAAAAATAGTAATAATAATAAAAATGAAAAAAGCACATAAAATTACTAAACCTTAAAATAAAATTGAAAATAAAAACTGAAGTGTACAAATAAAAGCTAATTCAATAAATGTAATGTAATCTTTATTTTAATGTATTAGTGTTTGTGTCAGACAGCTGCATGATCACAAAGAACACAAAATATTTGATTTAGCACTATTTAGTAGTTAAGGTCAGAGCAGCTTCATGTGTTCAGTCTCAAGTCTGTATGTTGTGTGTCTCTGTGGCTCTTCAGATCTGATGATAAAATGCCATAGAAAACGGATGCATTTTTCATGCACAGTCTCAGGAGAGAGAAAGCAAAAATAGATTTGTGGTGGAGATATCATCTCAAACAGAGAACAGATCACATAAGTTTAAAGGGTACATAACACGCACAGTTTCCACCAATCTCATGTTAATCTTGAGTACCTATAGAGTAGTATTGCATCCTTCATATCTCTGAAGTCTTTAGTTTTATCTAGGGATGCACCAATGTATCGGCCGCCGATATTTATCGGCCGATTTTTGCTCAATTTACAACCATCGGCATATCAGCTGTAGCAGGAAAAAGGCCGATATAACAAACCGATGGTTTATAAATTAACTGTGTGAAGGCACTGAGCTGTATAATGACTGTTGCGTAATCCTAGCGCTGCTGTCTGCGCTTTAATGCTAATCAAATAACAAAAGATCGCACACTATTCTTGACTAAATATCTTTTGTAACTTTTTTTTAAGTGTAGCGGACCCCATCCGAATGATGACCAAACCTTTACTGATGTTTTATAAAGTTTATTGAGTCCGTTTTAACTCCAAACAAATCACCACAAAAGCTAAACATTACAGAGCACAAGAAGTACGCATTAAACTCTCTCTCTATCTCTCTCCATTGCATTATCATCACCATACAGCGAATTACTCAAAATACTTATTACAACGAACAGTTAACAAATACATACAGATCTTATGCCTTTTCGGGGGATGCTTAAAAAATGGACAAACTTTAAATCTGCAAAATATCTCTGAAGAACTGCGCGCTCTCCTCAGCTGGTAGACTAGGCCACCCGTCAAAATAAGAGTCCCGCCTTAGTAAAGGAGATAGTGCAGATCTCATACATATTTAAACTTACAAAAAATATTAAAATGTATACAAAAACAAATTAGAAGATTAATCACAAAGTCTGTTACAATAAAGAAGGATTAATATTTATACAGTGAAGAATATGCAGTGCTATTTTACATTTGTTTACTTTATTTCTGTACCTGAAAACTATTAAACCTACCTAAAAAGCACTGTTTATTCCATATGTATCTTTGTTCTGTTGTCTTTATGTAGGCCTGCTGAATGTTAAATGGATCCAATCCATGTTCATTAAAAATTATTTGATGATGCAGCAATAAACCTGCTAGTATATTTTAATGCAGGTGTTTTTGAACTTTGCTTATTTAAAACATGATCAAAATACTATCTATTTTGATGACAAAATTTCAAATAAGAGAGGAAGTGACAAATATCGGTATCGGCCAATAATTGTTTGTTAATATCGGTATCGGCCCCAAAAAATCATATCGGTGCATCCCTAGTTTTATCATATTTATAAAAGATAGATACGCTGTACCGACTCTTTCCTTAAAAAGCCGAGCTCCTGGAGGCGTGCCATGGGCAGCGCTAAAGAGTCACAAGCACGCACAGCTTTTGTGTAGCGATCGTCTGCAAGCTGCGACATCATTATAAATAAAAAGGGAACAAAAACGTTTGTGTTGTTTACATTATATGCACTTGCGCGCCGATTGCCAACAAAACACAGACATTTGATGCAGTTTTACTCATTGCCTGCGATCTGCAAATCCAGCGTCAAAGTGGGACTTTTACAAAACATTTGTCACCGAAATTCCGGGAACAAAAACATACGTGCACAACTCCATTGCTGCATCCACTGTTCCCTTAATGCTGGGTTCTTTGGGAAGCTCAAAAAGGTTATCTTTACCTCACAACCAAAAACACACTTCTTTGGTGACATTGTTGAAAAATCTCTCGGCTTCCGTAACCCGAAGGAAGCACGTTGATGGGCATGCTCTTGCTCTCGCTCTGGATGATGTGTGTGCGCACGCTTATCAGGGGGAAGTGCCCATACAGGGAATTCCGCCCTTTATGATGTGATACAGGGCCATACTCGAAAAAAACTTTCCAAAACTTATCCGAATCCGGAAGGAGTGTATTTGGCACAGAAATACTCTGTCATACGTCCAACTCATGTTTTGAAACTTTGGCCATGTTTAGCATAAGAATGCAACTCTTTAACAGTGTAAATAAGTCAGAATGCATGAAATAGCATTAGACCCCTCCTTTAAGGAAAGTTCCAGGTTCAGCACAACATCAGTTTTGCGTCCTGCTGCCGATTACGACAGAAAATCATTTCATCTCGTCCCTCAGACTGTAAAAACAAACAAATCATGTGTGCAGTGATGCATTTATAATGGAGCTGTTTTAATATTCTATTCCTATTGTTAAATATAGAGCAGTCATGGTCACTCTGAACACAACCGCTGAAGACTTTTTCATACAGTTATGAGAGTGAGTAAACCTATAGTGAAAAAGAAGTAGCATGCTTTCAAAAAGAGTACTTAATACACTTTAAAAGAATATACTTAAGTGCACACTGAATGTAGGCCTAATGTTTTTAGACACAACTGCCTGTTAATTGCAGTGCACTGTTTGTAAAATTACAAATCTAAACACATTAAACATCAAAATGAGTATACTTCTTTAAAGAACAAAAAAAGAGATATAAAACATACTTGAATGTAATTTGTTGAAACATATATCATGTATTAATAAGTTTTATTACATTTAAAATATAATAACTTTAAAGGTAATGTTGAATAACACACCACAGATAAAATTATAATCAAGTACTTTACATGTGCTTTAGTATCTTATTCAACGAATCAAAAAAAGTGTATTACTTTAAAGCATGACAAAAGATTATTAAAACAATGATTTAAAATGTACTTTAAAGTAAAACTTTAAATTTGACATTGTTACACTTTTTAAAAGTGTACTTAAGTGTGTCATGAAAATGTACTCTCTTTAAATGCATTAAGTGGCCTTTATTTCATTAATATTACCTGAAAATACATTTTTTACAAATATAACCCATCCAGAAGAATTCACATGTTACTACTGTGACTTCCTTAAAGGTCTAGCTCACTCAGAACATTGTCATTCCTTTGTGATAAAGAAGTGTGCTTAATTGTATCGAATTGAACTGTATTGTCATGTAATCTTGTGAAATATTACTACAATTTTACATAACATAAAACATGTACATAACATTCTATTTGAATATATTTAAAAATGTAATTTATTCCTGTGATGTCAAAGCTGAATTTTCAGCATCATTACTCCAGTCTTCAGTGTCATTAAATTTTATTAATCATATTAAATTTATTAAAACATTTATTAAATAGAAATTTTTTTTAACATTATAAATGTCACTTTTGATCAATTTAATGCATCCTTGATAAATAAAAGTATTAATTTCTCTCTTTTTTTTTAATGTTACCACAAATGTTTGAATGATATTATTGTTTCCATAAAAATGTTAGCAGCAGAAACTACTAAGCACACACATACACTTGTAAGATATGACAATTCAATTCAATACAATTAAGAGCACTTCTTTATCACAAAGTAATGATGGCAGAATGTTCTGGGTGAACTATCCCTTTAAGGAAGTCACAGGAAGAAAAACGTGAATTCTTCTGGACGGGATTTTGAAATTATCCTGGAATAAACACACGTCTGTTCTGACAAGAGCAGTAGAGAGTTCCTGAGTGACGCGAGGCAAACTGTTATGATTTATTCACTCCAAAAAACACAGTGATCTGTTCTCCATCCAGAGAGCGAGACAGTCAGAGAGACAGACAGTGTGTGTTTATGTGAGTAATGATCGCTGTGTTGTGATGTGTTATTCATTGAGTCTGGTGATGAATGACTCCCTTCAACACCAGATAGAAGAGTCAAAGTAAAATTACATTTCACAGTGTGACACACACACTCCTAATGACAGTGTGACACAGATTAGCTCTGTCATGCAAGTGTGTTACTGTAATAACTCATGTTAATTTTACTCTGCTATGAACTCATGACTGCCGTAGACCATCACTGACCATCCGATGCACACCAAAACACCAAGATCTTTCTCAAAACATTAAGTTTGTATCTGATTGGCAGACCTTTCACCAGTCTCATACAATGAAAACGTGGGAGGAAGAATTAGTCCTCTCACGTATATTTAAATATTTAAAAACTAATATTAAGTGCTGTTGAAGTAAGTAAAATTTATATTTACCAGCAGAACTGAATATTGTTTTTGACCTTTGAGAAAAAGTACACTTAATGTGCACTTATAATGTACTTAAAATCATATGAAATAAAAGGCCACTTTAGTGTACTTAGAGAGTTCATGACTAAGCTTCTTAACACACCTAAGTATACTTTTATAAAGTGTGCTTTGTAATGTCAAGTTAAGTTTTACTTTAAAGTACATTTTATATCATGTTTTAATAACCTTGTCGTGCTTAAAAAAAAAGTACACTTATTTTGATGTGTTGACTAACATACTAAAGCACATGTAAACTAAAGTACTTGATTAAAATTTTAACTGTAGTGTGTTATTTGATATTACATTTAAAGTTAATATATTTTAATATACTAAATTGCAACTTCATCCTTACAAATGTATATCTGAATGCATGTCATACAAGTTTCAATAGAAATGACATTAAAGTATATTTTAATTCACCATCAATGCTTGTCAATACATGGAATTACATACAAAAATGTACTTAAGTCCTGCTTAAGTGGGTCAAAAACAGTCTAAAGTCCAGCTAATTGCATTTAATATAAATACAAACTAGGCTAATGCATTCATTCACTATAATATTTTCATTAATTTGCAAAAAAAACATGCAATTAATTGTCCGAAAAAACATTACATTCACTAAGTATATTATTTATAAGTACTCTTTTTAAAAGTGTGCTAAAGTGCATTTCTTTTTCACAGGGGGAGTTAAATATGTAAAATAATCTTAATTACAGAAACTCTGATCACAAACTGTGATTGGCTGGTCTAATAACGCACTGGATGTCAGTCTAACTGTCCAAGAAAAGAGTGTGACCGCTGGGGTCAAAGGTCACATCAGACATTAAAGTGTGTTTATTAATTCGCTCAGCCCATGACCTCAGAGTCTGTAGCCTTTTAAAGTCTGAACGCAGGTTAATGACGCCTCGAGAGCATCGAGATAAAGAAAACATCTTGCTGCTGATGTCAGAGGGCAGATAAACCTGCGTGTGTGTGTTTTCAGCTGAATCTCTGTATAATGAACTGCTAAATAATCCTGTGTTTCTGCTGAGAGAGGAGGATCGTGCGAACGGAAGCAGGAATTTTCAGGAATCTGCATTCTGTGCTCCTCTGGGGTGAAGAGTTCTCCAGCATACAATAGAGATTTTTAAAGCAGATGTTTTTTTTGTTTTTTCTCTTTATTGAAAGTGAGTATTTGAGATGCGCTGCAGCTGTAGTGTTTAGGAGATCAGCTCTCAGTTTTAAATGTTAGTAAATGTTTGAATTTTTCTGCAAGAATGTGCAAAAAATGGTGTTTATGTATTTTGCAGTTAAAATATAGCACGATTAAATGAAATTCTGGCCAAAGGTAGTTTTCCTAACCAGTAGGCCCAGATGAAGTCCACTATTTTTGAAGGGAAATCTGCAGAATTGTGTGGAATGGATTTTAATCTGGTAAAATAGGTTAAACAGCTGAGTGAACTATTATTGGCTGTTAAAATGAGAATCAATTACATATTTAATAAGCAAACATGCACATAGAAATGAGAATCAATTACATATTTAATAAGCAAACATACAGGTGATGGGAGTTGTATAGAACTTGCTTGTGGAAGAACAGGTTTTAATCGGAGGTTTGGTTTTCTTGATGTGTGCGTGTTTGTGTTTGTATGTGCAGTACGTACTGTATGTGTATGAATTGCCTATGTGGGCATGTTAATGTAAAAGACAAATTTAAAAGTTAAATATTAATGCAAAACAAACTGAATTCATTTCTGAAAAAAAAGTAACATTACAAACTACTGTTTCCAAACTGCCTTCCTGTAGCTCAAATAGTAGATCATGGCGCTAGCAACGCCTGGGTCATAGGTTTAATTCCCTGAGAATGCATAAACTGATAAAATGTAAACCTTGAATGCAATGGAAGTCATTTTGGATAATCTGCCAAATGAATAAATGTAAATGTTCTAAATTGTATGTGAGCTTCCTTTCACAGAAATGTGCCCTTTCAGCTGTCATAGACACATGTATGAATGTAATTTGTTTAAAATGTAAATCTTTTATGCATGTGTAAACCAATTAAAGTACAACATGATTGTAATTAGGTCTGTGGTTGTAAACTGATTGCAGGAATTTACACAATACACTATAATTACTGCGGACAAATATTTAGAATACCATACTGCATTACTTAGATATTACATTGACAAAATGGATTTTTGTTTGCAACATATGAATCACTAATAATTCATTCTATTATAGTGGATGTTTTAATAGTAACTGAATATTTTTAGAGGTTCTTAAAGTATTAAAGTAATGGTGTTATATTTGTCCAAGGTTTTAAATTCTAAATACTCCTAACCACAGATGAACATCCAAAGGTTTTTTGAAAGATGAACAGGTAAAAGAAGGCCTAGTTGAAGTTTGATTGTACTTAAGAGTAATGCATGCTATGGAAGTGGTGTTATCCAAGCATACTGTGTGATTCAGTGTTAATTGCTGGTGTGTGTAGGAGCTCTAAAGGCATTTGACTTGAGAATACAGCATTATCACTACATCAGGACGAGAGAACAGACACACTAATACACTCTCTGCATTTTGACACTGATATGAAGGTGCTATAGCTCCCAACTTTTACTGGTTTTAAAACTCAGTTTTATGAGCTGTTAAAACATGAACTCATCTGTTATTTGGATGTGTTTAGAAAAAAATAAATAAATAATATATATATTATATATATATATATTATATATAATACACACACACACACACACACACACAGTGGTGGTCAGAATTATTGGCACCCTTGGTAAATATGATCAAAGATGACTGTAAAAATAAATCTGCATTGTTTATCCTTTTGATCTTTAATTCATAAAATTAGCAAAAATCTAACCTTTCACTGAAGGAAAAGAATTGAAAGTGGGGGGAAATTCACATTATGAAATAAATGTTTTTCTCCAAAACACGTTGGCCACAATTATTGGCACCCTTTTATTCAAATACTTTTTGCAACCTCCTTTTGCCAAGATAGCAGCTCAGAGTTTTCTCCTATAATGCCTGATGAGTTTGGAGAACACCTGACAAGAGATCAGAGACTATTCCTTCATGCAGAATCTCTACAGATCCTTCAGATTCCCAGCTCCATGTTGGTGCTTCTCTTCAGTTCACTCCACTCATTTTCTATAGGGTTCAGGTCAGGGGACTGGGATGGCCATGACAGAAGATTCATTTTGTGCTCAGTGACATTTTTGTGTTGGTTTTGATGTTTGTTTTGGATCATTGTCCTGATGGAAGATCCAATCACGTCCCATCATTGGATTTCTAGCAGAAGCAGTCAGGTTTTGATTTTTTATCTGTTGGTATTTGATAGAATCCACAATGCCATGTATCTGAACAAGATGTCCAGGACCTCCAGCAGAAAAATAGGCCCATAACATTAAAGATCCAGCAGTATATTTAACCGTGGGCATGGGGTACTTTTTATCCATGTGTGCACCAAACCCATCTGGTGGGTTTGCTGCCAAAAAGCTCTTTTTTTAGTTTCATCTGACCATAGAAGCCAGTCCTGTTTGAAGTTCCAGTCTTGTCTGACAACTGAATATGCTGGAGATTGTTTCTGGATGAGAGCAGAGGATTTTTCTTGAAACCCTCTCGAACAACTTGTGGGGATGTAGGTGCTGTTTGATAATTTTTTTTAGGCTTTCTGAGACTCAAGACTCAACTAATCTCTGCAATTCTCCAGCTGTGATCCTTGGAGAATCTTTTGCCACTCAAACTTTCCTCCTCACTGTGCATTAGGACAATTTAGACACACGTCCTCTTCCAGGCAGATTTGTAACATCTTTAGTTGATGGGAACTTCTTAATTATTGCCCTGATAGTGGAAATGGGGATTTTCAATGCTTTAGCTATTTTCTTACAGCCACTTTCTATTTTGTGAAGCTCAACAATCTTTTGCTGCACATCAGAACTATATTCTTTGGTTTTACTCATTGTGTTGAATGATTAAGGGAATTTGGCCTTTGTGTTTCCTCATGTTTATACTCCTGTGGAACAGGAAGTAATGGCTAGACAATTTCATGTTCATGATAACCCTGGTGTGCCAAAAAAAAAAAATGTAAATATGAATGGGAATATAGTTCAAAGATATTTTACTCATAAGAATTTCTAGGGGTGCCAATAATTGTGGCCAACATGTTTTGGAGAAAAACATTTTATTTCATAATGTGATTTTCCCCCCACTTTCAATTCTTTTCTTCAATGAAAGGTTAGATTTTTGCTAATTTTATGAATTAAAGATCAAAAGGATAAACAATGCAGATTTATTTTTACAGTCATCTTTGATCATATTTACCAAGGGTGCCAATAATTCTGACCACCACTGTGTGTATATATATATGTATATACAGTATGTGTATATGTATATATATATATATATATATATATATAGATATAGATATATAGATATAGATATAGATAGATAGATAGATAGATAGATAGATATAGCTATAGATATAATAATAATAATAATAATAATTATTATTATTATTATTATTATTATTAGGAAATTATTCTTCATGCTGTTTTAATTTGCACTCCTGCAAGACACTTCATGGTATGTTACAGTCTTTTTTTTTTTTTTTTTTCTCCATAGTTTTATTTTCTCTCCTTTGTTCTCTGTCTACTGCTGAGCAGTAGAAACAAATAATAAACAGAAATCACAAAGGAAATCCATCAAGTCTAAAAGTCTCAGTTGTGGGACTGTGAGGAAGGCAGTGGGTGTTCAGATGCACAAATTAATCACAAAAATAAAAAAAGAACACATTCACAGAAAAATTCTGTTCATATCCACAAAAATACGTTTAAAAGTTAAGAAACTGTGTAACTTTGTAGCAACAGCATATAGAGGGTCTTTTTATGCTCCAGCATTGACAGGGTGTTTAAAAGTTATAGTGTGACAGTTTGTCAAACCAGATCGTTTTGACGGTTGTATTACTGTAGGTATTTGCAAGGCAGTTGCTAATTGGAATGTTACAGAGTTCTGTGTGGTTGCTAATGTGGTCGGGTTGGTAACTAGAGTGTTGCTAAGGTGTAGCTAGATTGTTTACAGGCTGTTGCTAGTGGTTTTGGAGTAGTTATTAGAAAGATGATAGGTGCTTGCTAAGGTGTTCTAAATAGTTGTCAGGAAACTGTTAAGCAGTTTCCAGGGTATTGCTAGGTGGATGCTAGGGTCAGACAGATTCATGTCAGACTCCATCAATGTGAGGAAAACACATCAAAAAAACAAAAACATAGGCACAGTGAGTGGTACTGTCTTGGTGATGACAGTCTTTTCATGTTTTTCTGTCCACCACTCCACTTATACACCTATACTCTTACTTCCACTAGTTTCCACCTACCAGTCTACCAAGAGATATACTGTACTTGTGTGTTTCTTCTGTCAGTGTCTACACCTACAGTCAGCAACCTTGTGACCATGAGGAACTTTAGGAGTGGACTGTTTCTGACTGCACCATGCAAAAAATCTTATATTTCGGGGTAAAACAGCTTGCCACTAGGGCAGTACCCTTAAAGGGACAACTTTGAACCTTATTTACACCTTAAAGGTTCATATTAGTATCGTAGAGTACTGTACACCAAGTACTCCAGGGGGAGGGTAAAGGGCAAGTTGCAAAGGAATTTGCACAGGTACAGCTGATCACTGGCTGAGCAATTTTTTCATAAGAACAAATAGAAATGCCCACCAAACTGAACCATTAATTTAACTGGTTTGACCACAGAAGCAAACCACACTAAACCAGGTCTTTAAAAGTTTGACCCAAAACTGGACATCACAGCAAAGCAGGTGAACAAGGAAATAAAGAGTTTCCATTAGGATCTGAGGACCAGTTGACATCTATCACTTAATCTCAAGTGCAGCTGTTAAACAGGACCCATCACCTATTTAACCCGAGTCTCTGTCTGGTAAAAGTCCCTGTGCTCAAGAAAACATCTGATCCTGATGCCAAAGAGAGGATTCACCTCCATCCCTAATGACTGTAGACAAGCATCACCAATACTTCATATCTTGAAGACTCTGTTCTGGCCCACCTGAATCCCTATAGCCCAGAATCAAGTTGGATTCCGTCATTTAAATGCTACAAAATGCCAAAATTCTGCTGTCACATGAACATGGCTGTGAGAACTGTAAGGATTTTTTTTTTTTACTTCTGCAGGAAGAGATGCAGGTGGACACTTCCATGATCTGACAAATCACATGCTGTCTGACAGACAGGCAGACCACAGATTGTGAGACTGCAGAAGTGTGTGTCTGAGCAGGTGGGGACTAGCATAAGTGACAGCTTAGGTCATTCGATGTGTTTCACAAGATGTTCCGAGTTCTTCCAATCTGAGAGTAACATCCTAGGGCTGTGTCTCAGAAATGAGCTAACTTGCTGTCTGCTGCCTAGATGGTAATCAGAAGATTGTTTTTAGATCCCTGCAAAGAGCAAGCATGCAGAGTCCTGCACGGGTCCTGTTTGGTAAACCCACACCCGCCCCGCACCCTCAATACTTAACAGAATAAACAACCCATTATCCGACAGCAGCACCCAGCCCAACTGACAAAGATCGCGACTTGAAATGAAGTTCCAAATGTAGGTTTGGGAGGAGCCTAAACATTCAGTCCTGTCAATCATCATTACGTGCGTTCTATATAAGCTACAAACACCACGTCATCCCATTGACAAATTTTTCCAGCAACCCTCCTCCTCCCTGTCTCCTCCTCTAATTCTCTCTTTCCTCCTACGTGCAGTTCCATGGGTGGGGGGCGGTTAACTCGGAGCTCGAGCCTCCTCTACGGACAGCAAGCCAAGTTCATTTTTACTATTAACCTTTAAGCCTGAATGGGCAGGCAAACTCATGAACTACACACGCATTGTTTTCCAGCATGGAAAACATAACATTTATTCAAATTGTGAATGGGTACAGAAAGCAAGCAAAGTGCGCTGCCTTTATAAACACTGTGAACCTGTATAATGCTTCAATTTAGTGAAACTTCTACACTCTAGCGAAAACACCTGTTATAGTAACCTGACTACATTGCATCATAAATCTCTTATTTACATGTCTACACTTTGTTGGTTATAACGAGAGGATTCACGGGTGTGCAGTCAGTGAACATGATCTTGATTGAGTGGATTCTGTGCTAACTTAGGGTGCTTTCACACTGACAGATTAGTTCAAAATGGCACGGTTCGCATGGAAAAATTGCTACTGTGAAAGCTGTCATGCGGACCCGGGTGCGCACCGGGGTACCGAACCCGGGACTACCTGAAGCAATTCACATCAATGTGAAAGCAACACGGACTCGGGTGCACACAGTAACCTGCGCGTGAGTTTTAGCCAATGACAATGTATTTAGTTCAATAAAACACATATAAGGGATGATAGTGTTGATGATTTACCTTGGATACAAGCGAGAGTGAGCCTGCAGTGTAATTGTGCATAGCGTGTGCAATCAGGGAAGCAAATCAATGGCAATCCGCTGTCTCCTCTAAAGATTCAGTTTACAAGCAGCAGAAAGCCTCCTTCATGCGAAGCACATACAGTAAACCCAAGTGTTGTTTACGCTGCTGTGTATAATAGCACCAAATTAATAAAAAACACAATATTTTGACCGCGTTCTGTTTTTGATCATGTGGTGTGCACATTTGTGAGGATGTGAGATGAACGCAAGTGCACCAGGGTTCGATAGAATCAAGTTGAGTGTGAAACCAGACCAACGCTGTGGGGAGCACCAGGAACAATCGCACTTGGACTCGGACCGCAGAAAATGTGCCCAGTGTGAAAGCCCCCTTAACCTGTTAAAGGGATAGTTCACCCAAAAATGAAAATAATGTCATTTATTACTCACTCTCATGTCGTTCTACACCCGTAAGACCTTCGTTTATCTTCGGAACACAAATTAAGATATTGTTGATGAAATCCGATGGCTCAGTGAGGCCTCTATTGAGAGCAAAGCCATTAAAACTCTCAAAGTCCATAAAGGTACTAAAAACATATTTGAAACAGTTCATGTGAGTTCAGTGGTTCTATCTTAATATTATAAAGCGACAAGAATACTTTTTGTGCACCAAAAAAACAAAATAAAGACTTTTCAACAATATCTATATGGGCCGATTTCAAAACACTGCTTCAGAGCTTTACAAATCGATTCAGTGAATCGGAGCACCAAAGTCATGTGATTTCAGCAGTTTAGCCATTTGATAGGAGATCCGAATCACTAATTCGAAAGAAGCTTCATGAAGCAGTGTTTTGAAATCGGCCCATATAGATAACGTTGAAAAGTCGTTATTTTGTTTTTTTGGCACACAAAAAGTATTCTTGTCGCTTTATAATATTAAGGTAGAACCACTGAACTCACATGAACTGTTTCAAATAAGTTTTTAGTACCTTTATGGACCTTTTGAATGGCTTTGCTCTCAATAGATGCCTCACTGAGCCATCGGATTTCATCAACAATATCTTAATTTGTGTTCCGAAGATGAACGAAGGTCTTACAGGTGTAGAACGACATGAGAGTGAGTAATAAATGACATTATTTTCATTTTTGGGTGAACTAAACACCTCTGATAGGCCATTGCGTTCATGCGCTCAACAGACATGTCAGTGATTGGCTACAATGCTCAAAACTGCAAAACGAGTAAATAGAAACCTTTGACGCTCTTCAGAGCGAAAACACAAATATGCAGGGGAGCGTTTAAAAGCATGCTGCCTATCAGCTGGTACCGAAACTAGCATTAGCTATTTTCATGCGAGACATCACTAAGAGTTTTTTTTTTGCTTGTTTTTGTTATATAAGTTATATAGATATAATTAATATAGAGTACATTAATATAAAGAACCCATAGTATGAAGTGTTGTGTCGCTAAGCAACGAACAGACCACAGAGGCTTCCCCACCTTGCTCAATGCACTGTGTATCACTTACTCCAGATTCCCTCCAGGTTTTCCATTTCCTGCTCCCCACTCACTAGTGATAGAAACCCTGACCCTTGCAATCCAGGCTTTCGCTTTTATGCCGCTTTGACTGTTTGGTAGATGTTGCCTTACTTGCTTCAATGACAACTCCACTTCCACACCACTCATGTAGTCTGGTCTGGAACAATGTGCACATTGACAAATTAAGTGATACAAACAGTGCAACATTACACAGTTGTAGGACTACATTTAAATTCACGCATTTGGCAGACACATTTATCCAAATTGACAATGTGCATTACATTAAAGCTACATGTTTTGTCAGGTCTTGCTTTTCCTGGGAATCGAACCCATGACCTTGCTAGCGCCATGCTATACAGTTTGAGCTACAGGAAGACTTAATACAAGCACTCTTGCTCGCTCATATTACAGTAGATGTCTAGAGAACTAACTTTTCTCTTTCCAAAATGGAATCTTTCAAGATAACATAATATGATATCTACAATTTGAGACATCCTTCATACTGGGAATGCACCTGTGTTCTAAAGATTCTTCTTCTAAAGACTGAACAAGTCCATGAACATACTGGGTCTGACCTAGACCCTCTGGAGAAAGCATGTGGAGGAGACAGGTGTCCAGACTAATGGACAGTGGCAGTGTCTCTCACATTATCCAATACACAGGTTTGCTGAAATGAAGAGCTACAGGTTCATCCTTAGTGTCTCCTACAGATGATCATTCTTGACTAGTATTTGTATCTGTTTGGATATAAGCCGCTCCTGAATGCAGCCTTCTATCTCTCCATCTACGTCACTTCATATCTTATATCTCTACTGCAGGCATGCCAAATCCTGTTCCTAGAGATCTACCTACCTGCAGAGTTCAGATCCAACCCTGATCCAACACACATGTCTGTAATTATAAGTGCTCCAGAAAATCTTAATTAGCTGATTCAGTTGTGTTCGATCAGGAACTTTGCAGGAAGGTAGATCTCCAGGAACAGGAGTGGGCAATCCTGCTCTACTTTCTTTTTCCTCCATAATGAGAACAGGACTGCTGATGGGTGCTGATGGTACATCTGCCTGAGGATATTCATGAAGAAAACTCAAAGGATCTGCTTTTAACCGAAACCTTCTGAGACACGGTGACACCAAATGATCACGTGTAACATCCATCCCAAACACAGCAGAAGAAGAAATAAAACCAAAAACCAGCCGTTGCAACAACATTCAAGTGCGTGAATAGCGGTTGGCGCTCTGCCTTTATAACTGTTGACCTTTCACCGTCTAAAGAAGCCCGACATAGAAGTTCCTCGCCATTAAAAAAGCACCTATTCAGCGGATGACATCACAAGCTGCTATTGTGAATGCGCCGCTCTGCTGCCATGTTCCAGCAAGAAGGCGTACAAGAAGCTGAGCTCGTGAGACCACTGATTAAATATTGTTCATACAAACATCACTGAAAAATTTTCATTTTTTTGTTTATTTAAATTAAAAGTTATGTTCTGATCTATTGTTCTCTCCTACTGTTATATTTTTCAATGTTCCCATGGCATTACAAAGTGAAACTATTGCAGGTGTTTTTCATTGAAGTTTTTTAAATTTTCAATTTTTCAGTTTTTATCATTTTTAGTGAAATTATTTGGTAGTCCGAGGTAGGGCTTTTGACCAAAAAAGTTTGAGAACCACTTATCAATGGTAAAGGGCTGTAGTTCTTCCACTGTAGTGGGAAAATGTTAGTTACTGTCAAGATTATCTGTATCTAATGGGCCTGAGTATTCTCACTGTGTGGAGTTACATCATCAGAGGGGTGGAGTCGTCTTACCTAGTAGGTGGTTGGGTAGCGTGTTAGTGGTGCGTGGAGTGTAGAAAACATATGGACAGGATATTAGTGTGTCATATGAGAGAGAGAGACACAGAAAGAGAGAGATATACAGATAGCGTTTTGGTTTAATTAGTCCCATCAGAGCAAAGGTGGAGCAGGTGAATGGAAACTTGACTATCTGTGCCTGTCGTCCTCTCATAGCGACTGATTTTCTCATTGTTCATCCTTATTTTCTTCATTCTTTCAATCCTCATTATTTCACTCTGTGAGTCGCGTTGAGGTGAGCAGATGGTCGATCACACAGTGAGACCAGCCTGCTGTCCACCCCCCCCCACCACCACTACCCCCACCCCCACCCCGTTTCAGTTTTAATGCTTTATTAGCATGACAAATAACAGTACATTCATATTGCCACAGCAGATGTAGTTTAGCTGCTGACAATGAAACCAACAAGAAAAAAATAACTAACACAGAGAAAAGAACTCATAAAACAAAAGTAAAGGATAAAATATAAATAATCAGCACTAATAATAGCTCATCATTTAAGTGATGGACAGTGTTGGGGATGATGTAATCAGGTGACGTAGGTAACAAAGTAACCCATTGTTTCTAAAATTCCCACCCTAATGCAAAACATTCTTTTCAAATAATAAATGCATGTTGTTGTTTTTTTTTTTTTTTTTTTAATTCTAATTATTTTATTTACTGACAAGTACAATTGCAAATATAGCTGCAAGCAGCAATTAAGTGGCCAAGCACAACAGAGGCAGAACAAGGAGCTACAAATCAAGACAGGGAGCATCAGACCAACTGCAAAAATGAGTAAATAAAGACATTTGGAGACTATTTTAAGCAAAATCGTTAAAAACCCATAAATACAACCACTTGCAATGTGGCATACTTGCTTATTAATTTTGACAAATAGGTGGTAATTACTCCAAATTGATCTGGTGTGGTCAGCGTTGGATGACAATGACACACAAAGTTTGGTGTTAATATGTTAAAGTTTTGCATTGAAAATATAGCATTTTATGATAAAATTCAAAATTGGATATTGTTTGACTTAGTATGATACACTGAATCAAAAGACAGTTTTTTTGGACAAAATGTTCAGAAGTTATAAAAATACCTCAGGTCATGGTTGTCATGACACACCAAAGCTGTGTTTGAAATTGTCCCCCATTCCCTCATTCACTCTTCCCTACACTACACTCCCCACTATTCCTTACTCCAATAATATAGTCCACTTGAAGGAGTGAATGAAAATGAGTGAGTAAATTCAGACACAGAGAGTGCCGGAAGGGCTGTCGCTTTTGTATAGTTTGTGCTTCCTATTTAATAATGATTTGAAACTTAGCAAACTGGCAGCTCCAGTGGTAATGAAAAGATTTATATTGAACTCTGCCATAGAAACTAGCATGTATAAACCTTAATTAAACAATTTAACAATCAATTAAAAAGGAATTTATACGTTTGAACATTGGACCAGCGGTTTGGAAAATGGATGGACGGATGATTCAGCTGCGGGTGCCATTTTCTGGCGACAAGTGGGAATTCATTCGTCACTACCCTCACAGTGCATTATGGGTATTCTCTAGCCATTGAGTGTACATCAGTTGTACACATTATTATGGTGCATTATTGGATTTAATGAGTGCACTCGATAACGTTTAAGGGTATATTAGGGGGTGATTTTGGACACAAGCCCAAGTTTGGTTTGAATACGCTAAAGCATTGCGGAGATATGAATTTAGAATTTTGTTTCTAGCCCTTATGGTTCAAAAGTTATTTGAATAATAATGAGTGCATATTTGGACAGTTGGTGGTGCTAGAGGGTTTGAGTTCGAGACTCCAAATCTGCTATGGTTTAATTTTCATACTGTTCATTTGTGTGCCAAATTTCACATCTTTTAACCATACGGTTCTGTGGGCACCATAAAATCAATAGTGGAAGAAGAAAGAAGAAAGAACAAGAACAAGAACAAGAACAAGACTACTGGATACAACAGTTGCCTATATGCACCTTTTTTGCTTGGCCCCTAATAAAAATATACACAATCATGCTTTGAAATAAAACATGTTGACTTATAAAGACAGTTAATATCCAATTGAATGTATAAGGTAAAATGTTTTAAGTTTTGTTTTAATTACCCATTCCCTTCCCTTTTTCTTTTTAAAATCCTGCTGTGTGACAAATTCATTTTTAAAAGTACAAATATTCCATGCAGTCGTTTAATATGAGGTAATCATCATGAATAATCAGTATAAAAGGGTAAAATAGTTTCAGATGGGGTTTAGAGTCACACCAATGTGTCAATTACCCAAAAGTATTTCAAATCAACTATCATTTACACCCAGAGAGTGAGAGAGAAACACACACATACATATTTATGATAGAAGTGAATCTCCACGTCAAACGTCAAACAGCAAGTAGGCCAAATCACCTGTCACTACATCCCAATATAAGCACTCTCTGTGTCTATGTGTGTGCATGTGCGCGTTTCTATCCCAGTGGGGACTTCAACCTGAATGCACACTGACTCGAGGGGACTCGTGTCACCGTGGGGACCTAAATTGAGGTCCCAATGAGGAAACAAGCTTATAAATCATACAGAATGAGTTTTTTTGAAAATGTAAAAATACAGAAAGTTTTCTATGATGGGTAGGTTTAGAGGTAGGATTAGTGTAAGGGGATATAATATACAGTTTGTACAGTATAATATCCATTAAGTCTATGGAGAGTCCCCACAAAGATAGTGACCAGACGCGCGCGCGTGCGTGCGTGCGTGTGTCTGCTGCTCAACAGAATGGCATAACAGCACACAATAAAAGTGTGTGGTATGAAAGTTAAACAGACCAGACACACACACAGTGAAATATAACATTTTAATGGTCAGAACAAATTCAGCTCAAACACAAATGCTTTCATTTCCCTGCACGTGTTATTAAACACCTTTAAAGAGATATCAGTCGATTCAGCCATGACTTTTAAAGACGCTTCACATTTCAAACTCGGTAAGAGAAACATCCAAGATCTTGCTGTTTGCATGAACATTTGAGCTGTTAGCAGCTCTTCCCTAAAAACATTTTCCACTTGAGTTTTTATCTTTCTGCTTCAAGCTTTAAACAGCCCAGCGGCCAAGCAGAGTGCCGTGGGCGTTATCCATGAGAAGAACATGCCTTATCCCGATCCACAAGCACCAGTAATCACAGCACTCGCAGGATTCCCACAATCCAAATGAATGAGCACGCGTGCATACACACAGACACACACACACACACACACGCACACAGTCCCAAATCCCACTGTTCTGTAAGCCGCTGCTTTACTGATACAAAAACCATCACAGGAGCAGCGTAGAGAAAGGATCAACTACAGACAGACAGCGAGACAGACAGACAGACAGGCACTCAAAACAACACCAGCAGCCTGAGTTTGACTATAAAACAGACCAGAGGCAATAAGAAACATAGTAAAGGCCTGCACTGGTAAATAAAGTCTCTATATTAGATTAACAGAATGAAATTCAACGTGTAAGTGGTGATGATGATGATGAAGCAGTCTTTAATTACGAGAGTTTGCTGATGGAGCTGCTGGAGTCATTAATGTAAACACAAATAATGAATTCACATTACAAAGCACACAAGACACTGGCGAGAACAATGTGAGATTTGAGTCAGATCAGCAAAAACATCCTCGAGAGTTCAGAATGACCACAAACTCCCTCAACCACACACATTTATGTAAATGAGCACATTTCATTAGATCATGATAGATATTACAAAAACTAAAAGAAAAGTCATGCATTTTTAGAATTAAATATAATGTATGTGTACTATAAGATGATTGTCCAAATGAGGACATCTCCGGATGGAGGTTTGTCTGTATCGCACTTCTAGAAAACAAAAAAAAAAAATGTCCTCAAACTACAGCTAAACACACACACACACGGACCAAGCTTTTCTGCCTGATCAGACATTTTCTTCATCATCATCATCAGAGACCCAGAAATCCCATGACGAACCACAGTAGCACCACTGACCCGAAAGCCTAAAACACACACACTCACACACACACCAGCAGCAGCAGTAGTAGTATAAGCCAAAAGAAGCCAAGCCAATAAAAAAAAATAACAGATGTGAGTTTGTGCTTTCACACAGGCTGGTTTCTGACATTTTCATCATTATCATTATCATAAGAGACACGGAAATCCTTCAACCAACAACAAACCTGAAGCACACACACTTTCTGCGAACATGTTTGGTTAACACACACACACACACACACACACATACACATACACATTATACACTCCTGAAGGAACGACACACACGAGTCTGAGCTCAGATCTCACACACAAACACACACACACAGTTTCACATTCACTGGGAGTTTCTGCACACATGTCCCGGTCTCTCACACACACTTATAGTGAGTTAAAGTGTCTGTACTTACTCCAAACGCTGAAGATCACAAACCACTGACTGAAACACACGAGAGAAACACACAATCATCAGTACAAAGCGAAGAAAATGAGGAGGATGAAGATGCTGATAAAGATCAAGAGGACGAAGACTCACCCAAAGCCTTCAGAGGTGAGCTGAGGATCCGGAGGAAGGTTTTATGTCTTTCTGTCACTCCAGCCAGAAACAGCCGCGATGAGGAGGGTGAAGATGAAGATGAGGATGAAGAGCGTCTTATTCCACACACTGACAATCAGCCGCGATCATCCGCGCGTCCGACGCCCGCGAGCATCACAGAGAAACACTCGCACGCGGAGAGGAGATACCTGACTCTGTGAGTGTGTGTGTGTGTGTGTGTGTGTGTGTGCGCTCTAGACTGACGCGCGCGCGCGAGCGCCTGCAGTTCCGCCTCGCGCCGCCGGATGGCCGGAGAAACGCGCCACACATCAGAGATCATGCGAGACTCAAGAAACAGGTTCATTTGATTCATATGGATCATTATCATCTCTTCAGCTGCGAGTAAATGCCTCATTTTTGATTGATCGGTTGATTTTATTTTTATATCGCAGATTATTATCTGACTTAATATTTAGCCTATTTCAAAACGTCTGCTAGATAGGTCTAAATAACCATTAGCAGCTAAAACTTACAGAACACAAAAGAACAAAAAAGTTTTGTATTAGGCTACTGTGGTTTTATAGACATGTACCTGGTTCTGCATCTTAAAATTATTAGTAATCATTATGTAACATCCCAGCTAACAGGGAACATTATCAGAATTTTGGCTAACTTTGAGGTTCCCTCAAAATTATGAACAAACGTTTTACATTAATAGACGTTCGTTCAAAGTTATCTAGTCTTTAATAATCTTCTCAAAATGTTAGGATAAAACATTATTTATACATCGTTCATTGAGGTTTTTACCTGAAACGTATGTTCACCTAACATTTTTAAATGTTACTAGTTTCAGAACATTTAAAAGTAACATTCCCATAATGTTTGTAAAATTATAAAAAAAAAAATAATGTTCCCTTAACCTTCACATAATCAAAAAAGGGGGATTTCAAAACATTTAAAAAAAAAACAAAAAAAAAAAACTGGACGTTCTCAGAAAGTTCAAAACGTCCAGTTTTTAAAAGAGATTTTTTAAAAAAAAAATTTTATGTGAACGTTCCATTAAGAGATCATATTTTATAATCTCGCAAACATTATGGGAATATTACTTTTGAATGTTCTCTGAGCATTCTGAATTACAGTGGATTAAATGATGTTTTATTGAGTTTAATGTTCGGGAGGAGCACGTTCAATTAACCTAATTAACACTAGAGGAGCACATTCATTTAATAAACTCAGTTAACAAGATAAGAGGTATATATACAACAGACTTGCCTCTGTTCCTTTACAGTTTTCCAGCATCCCTTCACCAACCCATCTCCTCACTTCTAACTATTCCTATCCCAACCTGGGATGGGGGGAGTACGCTGGGTTCGGGCCAAATTCCGAGCTCGGAGCCCTACCCTCGGAAAGCACGGCAAATACGCATAACCTTTACTTTATTTAATTATAAGTGTGAACTCATGAAAATGGACTCAGAAGTGTTAAGGCGCTCTGTGATTGCGCTCTGTGACATTTTTCGTTGTGTTTTCACTGATGGAGGTGAAGATTCAGCAGGGTCAAAAATAGAAAAGAATGAAAAGGCAGTTTTCACCTCACACACCTACAGAAACACACCAGCACAGAGTGAGTGAGTGAGTGTGTGTGTGTGTCTCTTTAGGTCAGCCGGTAAAACACACACACACACACACATACACAGATGGACATGTCACTTACCGTTAGTGTCTGAAGAGAGCAGAATGTCAGACAGAGAGAGAGAGAGAGAGAGACGCCTCACATTTCTCTCTATTAATGATGTGTGGATCTTATTGTGTGTTTGAATGCGAGTCAGAGTCGCACGTTCTCATTAAAGCCAAGACAAAGATTTTAAATGAATGAAAGTCCAGCGAGAGAAATGACAGGAAGTGAACATCTGATTTCGGAGCTGCTCGTTTGCCTTTATTCGCCGCTCTACAACTGAAACACATGACTGCAAGGGCCAGTTTAAATTTAGAAAGAGCACAGGGAGAGAGAGAGAGAGAGAGAGAGAGAGAGAGAGAGAGAGAGAGAGAGAGAGAGAGAGAGAGAGTGGTAAAATACAGTTACAGTGTTTCGTATGCTGAAGATTGGTTGTGTTCGGCAGCAGGGCAAACGACAGCAGCTTCTAAACAAACAGCAGCTCCGCGTGGAGACAAATCGCCCGAATTGCATGTGCTGCATATCACAACATGTTCTGCTCTGGTCACTGCGAGCAGCACTTCTTTCCCCTTTCGTTATTTCAGCCCGCTGTCTGGATACAGACCCGTAAAAACAGTTGTAAGCTATTATAGCTATAATGCCTCGATGCGTCTTAAATCTGGGTCACAGAAAGGAAATATTCAACTGCAAGAATTTAATAAAGCACTGCTGGTTTTCTCTCTCCTCTGTCATTGTCTGAGTTATTATTTGCTGTAAAATTGTAACCTAGCCTATGTGATTCGAGTTGCTCGCAATTTCACCATGTTAACCAACGCGTGCACAAAAACAGCACACTCACAATAACTGCAGACTGAAATCAGCCTTTTCCATCCTGCATGCAGCAAAATTTTAATATTTCAGATGTATGTGTCACTGACTGCGGGATATCAGCTACCTCGAACTAAACAGCAGGTCAGTAGCGGCCTTTGCTGTGAACTGGGCCTCATAACAGAAGGGTCCTCTGCTTGCACAGGAATATAGTATCTATTGGCTCGTTTGAGATGAGCAAAATCTGCGCAGAACCAATCACTAGTGATCACTGCGAGATGCATGCCGGTTAGAAGTGTCCGAGGCTGCATACTTAATCGCATACTTCCCTAATATATGGTAGGTGAAAAACAGTATGTGGCAAAAGAAATATGTCCGAATTCATAGTAGCCTACTTATAAAAGAGTAGGCAAAAAGTACCCGGATGACCTACTTCTTCCACCGAGATTCTGAAGTGTGCATATGATGGACACTTTACTATCCCATGAGGCCACGGAAGAGAATTTGTGAATGGCAGTGAAGCGATGCAACTGATGCTGGTAGGTCACATGATCATGACGAATGTAGTAGCCTATGTCTGGATTACATTCATTATTAAAAGTACATTCACCAAAATTAATAAAAATGCCCCCAAAATCCAAGATATGGTGGAAAAAAATGTTGCTATATGAGTTCTTGATTTTAATATATAAGCAATACCACACGAGCAAGAGTGCTGTTTTCCCGAATATCAGCAAGTTTGCAAATGTAATATTGATTTTATACATTAGTTCAATAAACAAGAAGTTAATATTAGGTGACTTACATTTTAGACTCACAATATTGCTTTTGTTCTGTGTTGCCAACAAAAATAGTTCCAAACAAATCCAGTCTCTGAGCAACACAGTGACGTTTCATTACTGAATGAATCCACGTTTCTGAACGAATCGATCTGATTGTTACGTGTGTTCGACTTGAAGTGCTGCTGCACAGACCAATCGGTGTATGACATCAAAGTACCACGAGAGCGATTCAGAGCATACAGTTCCAAATGCTTTCTAATCACTCTCACGGTACTTTGATGTCATACACCAGTCATTTTGTGAAGCGCCGCTTTAAGTCGAACACACCTAGGCTGTGTCTGAAATCTCCCCTATACCCTTAAATAGGGCACTATTTGAGGGGACAGCCATTTGTAGTGGTGTCCGAAACCATAGTGGACATTATTGAGTGCATTCACTCAATGCACCTCAATGCACAATAACGAGTGTACAACCAATGTATGCTAAATGGCTAGAGAATACCCATAATGCACTGGGAGAGTCACGCGCTGAATGAATTCCTGCATCTGACCAGAAGATGGCGCCCGCAGCTGAATCATTTATCCATCCATTTTCCAAATCTCTGGTCCAATGTTGCTACAGCGTAATGTCATACAGGTATAAATTCCTTTTTAATTGATTATTAAATTGTTGTCACATAGGTGGTTATATAAACACACATGAAGATAAAGGCAAATAGGTCATATTTAATAAATAAATCCAACAGGTAATCCAAACGAACGGAGCAACATACAACAACTTCCAAGATAGTCAACTCCGGACCACCAGACTGAAACAGAACTGAACATATATACAGGTGATAATGATGATGATAATGAGTGAACAGCTGAACATAGTAAGTGTCCATGACAACAAATGAATGAGTAATGCAGACGATGATGAAACACAAAGAGTCCAAACAAACATGATTGTGACAATTGTTTAATTAGGGTTTATACATAGTTTCCATGACAGAGTTCAAGATAAATCTTTCTTGAAAAATGAAAATTCTGTCATCATTTACTCACCCTCAAGTAGTTCCAAACCTGTATGAATTTCTTTTCTTCTGTTGAACACAAAAGAAGATATTTGGAAGAATGTCAGTAACCAAACAGATCTCGCCCCCCATTTACTACCATAGTAGGAAAAATAAACACTATGTTAGTCAATGGGGAGCGAGATCTGTTTGGTTACTGACATTCTTCCAAATATCTTCTTTTGTCTTCAGCAGAACAAAAAAATTCATATAGGTTTGGAACTACTTGAGGGTGAGTAAATGATGACAGAATTTTCATTTTTGGGTGAACTATCCCTTTAAGAATGATAATAAACTCTCTTTAAAGGGATAGTTCAAAAATGAAAATTACCCCATGATTTACTCATCCTCAAGCCATCCTAGGTGTATATGACATTATTCTTTCAGACGAATACAATCAGAGTTATATTAAATAATGTCCAGGCTAATCCATGCTTTGTAATGGGAGTGGATGGTGGCCCAAAATTTGAAGTCCAAAAAATTGCACCCATCCATTATAAAAGAAGTCCACACGGCTCTGGGGGGTCAATAAAGGCCTTCTGAAGCGAAGCGATGCATTTGTGTAAGAAAAATATCCATATTTAAAACTTTATAAACTGTAATCTCTAGCTTCTGCTAACTGTCATATGCGCGTTCACGAGAGAGTGGCGTCCCAGCTTATGGCATAGGACGCAGGCGCAATGTGAGCTCCGGTGAGAATATGCTAGTCTCGCGAGAACCAAGTTGTGTACAGCAAAGGAAATTACATGAAGAAGCGAATTGTTTGAGCTACTGTACACTCTACATTTTATTTGTGTTAAAATAGTGATTTCTTGTGAATATCCGGGTTGCTTCAACAAAGCTGAAGTCTTGAGATTACGTGCGCCGACATCAAAGGGAGATGCAGAACGCTGTGCTTGACTGGCTGCCGCTTCAAACCTGGATTGTTTGTTTGTATGTTTTGCTGCCCTGATCGGATTACTGCTTTATTTGGATTTCTGTATCACCATTCGGATTATTGTGCTTTTCGGATTGCTCTAATTCTAACTGTTGACTGCAATTTTTGCTGCTTGCAAGTTTTGCCATCGGGCTGCTGCAAGCTCTCTACCCTGTTGCGTCTTCCACCACTTTCGGCTCGTCAGATGGGTGAGTTACTGCTCTCTCTATCAGTTGCGCGGCTTGTTTACTGCTTGCTATCTGGGTGTGATGTGTCCCTCTTAGCCTGCTGTTTTTGGTGATGTGACGTACGGGGTTTGGCTAACGTGGATTTCGCTAGTGATTGGCATTTACTCCGACAATATAAACATGCCTCGGCCAACAGTTTTTCAGTTTGTTTTGCTGCTGCAGCCTCCTCCATCTCCCGGAGTTCCTGGTCGGTATACTCCGGTTCAAACAAATATGGCTGGGCAAAAAACAAAGTCTTCTCTTGGTTTATATCGAAATCCTCCAACATTTTTCTTAACAAATCCTAGTTTTTTACTTTTAATTCGTGACCGGTGTTTTGTTTTGCTCTCTCCTCTGTGCTTCCGTGTTCGTCACCGGAGCTCACATTGCGCCTGCGTCCTACACCATAACCTGGGACGCCACTCTCTCGTGAACGCGTGTATGACATTTAGCGGAAGCTAGAGATTACAGTTTATATTTATAAAGTTTTAAATATGGATATTTTTCTTACACAAACGCATCACTTCGCTTCAGAAGGACTTTATTAACCCCCCGGAGCCGTGTGGACTTCTATTATAATGGATGGGTGCAATTTTTTGGACTTCAAATTTTGGGCCACCATCCACTCCCATTACAAAGCTTGGATTAGCCTGGACATTATTTAATATAACTCAGATTTTATTCATCTGAAAGAAGAATGTCATATACACCTAGGATGGCTTGAGGGTGAGTAAATCATGGGGTAATTTTCATTTTTGGGTGAACTATCCCTTTAAGTACACTTAAGTGGCCTTTTATTTCATTAATATTATATTGTCCCTATTTCAATTTATTTTTTATTCTTTTTATTTCTAATATTTCTATCTTTTTATTTCATCTTTGTAAATTACTTTGATATGCAACTTTAAAAGGTGCTGTATAAAATAAAATTTCTTCTTATTATTATCTGCAAGTACGTTTTTAGATATTTAAATATATACTTTTAAGATTCAAAGTACAGTAAAGTGTACATTAAATATGATTAAGCACACTTCTTTTTGAATGTAAGCTTGCTTAAACAATTATTCTAAATTAGCTATTTGACTAATGGTTAACACTGTTGCCTGTGATGCTTTAGTAATGTAACTGGTGGAAAATCAAAGTTGCATCAGAAGAGGATTAAATATTTTAAGTGATAAGGAATAATAACATACATCGATAACCAGGAATATAAAGAATACAAGACTGACTTTAATAACCATCTACAGAGGTAGAGGATTGGGAAAACACAAAGTTTTGCTCCCAGTTGCCAACAAACACCTGATCTGGCGCAGAAGTACTTTGCATCTGAAAATATCTATATTGTTAAATGACATTCTGTGAAGATTGTCTAGCAACCATTAGTCGCTTGCCAATTAAAATCTCTAATGACTTAATGCTTAGAAGTCTGTCTCTTTCTGTGGCAGCATTCTGTGAATACTGAATAAACACCTGTGCTCTGAAGCGCCATCAGGATTCTAGCGGCTTCCACAGAGTCTTAATTGTAGAGGCTTCACATGCTGAGCGCTTCTCAACTAAACATTTATATTCTCAACCTTCTCCTGCTCTCTTTGTGAGGCCGTTACGTTCATTCTCTTGGCTTTGAATGCTGGGTCGTCCTGACCCATTGCTTTGCGTTTACACATCATATGCATATCTGGGCTGAGACATAATAAAAGATGCTTGGAATCCAAGCAAACTGTTAAAAGCACCTCACAACCAGTGTTGGGGAAAGTTATTTTTAAAAGTAATGCATTACAAAGCTGCATTACTCCCTAAAAAATAACTAATTGCATTACTTAGTTACTTTAGTTTTATGTAAAGTAATGCAATAGTTTTGCATTACTTTTTCTCATCCGGGCTGGGCTCCAAATGTAAAGGCCCTTTCACACCAAAAGTGAAATGAATAAGCCTCTGGCTGAAGGGAATGCAAATGCATGTCTGTACAGTAGAGGGCGCAGCTCAAAGAAAGGATCGCAGAGAAGAATGTTCACACACTTCAGTAATAATAAAAGAAAATAAAATTTTTGCTTATTATATTTTAACTGGATCATCAAAGGTCAGCTGCCAAGACATTGATTAATAAAGTGAGACTAAATACAAAATATATTTGTGTAATTTAACATTTAATTATTGCAGATTTATGTAATATAAAGTTTGCATTTCACTGTTTTTATTTATTTTGAGGAATACTTAATCTGTTTTGTGCAAGTGATATGAGTAAATGCATGCTCATATAAATCTAGAACTAACCATCAATGTTTTTACAGCACACACAACGCCTCTACACCTTACTCACGATTTCTTTCATCATGGGGAAAGAGGTGTCAGTCAAAAAAAAAAAAAAAAAAAAAAGTGCTATACATAGAATAAGAGAAGACAAATAAATTAAATATAAAAAATGTACAAAGCAATACAATAGAACTATTTGACTTATATTTTAGATAGGGCTGTCAATAGATAAAATTTTTTAATCACGATTAATCGCACACTTATCGTGAAATTAAGCATGCACCATTTTTCTTGTTTAACACGTCCATTTTGCTATCATTGCCTATATCCAGCAAAGTAAACCATCAGATTGAAGTGTGATTCTCACAAAACTGTATTATACAGCTTTTTTCAAAGGTAAATGTAGGTGTCTTTCCAAAAAAGGACACTTGCAGACTCATAAAGGACAACAAATAACCATGCATTTATGTACACCAAAGCTCCCAAAAAAAAAAAAAAAAAAATTCACAGCAAAAAACGTTTCAGAATTCACAGTGTATAGTAACAGCAACAGCAAAGAGCTTGTTTACATTTTAGACAAGTCAAGTTGCCATACTGAACAGGACCACATGGAAATGCCAAAAAAACCTAAACCAACCGCCTTGACCTGCATATATACTAAAGTACACAGCAACATACACAGGACAAATCCAAACATTATCCTGAATGTGTGTGAAAACAACGTAAATGTAGCCTACTGAAATGTGTCTGTGCATAAATACATTGTGTGATCAGTGCGTCGAGAGCACGCATACATGATGTTTGTACATCAATATAACAAACTCACGCGTGCTTAATCCACAATCGTCTTTACTTTGATTGCAGTCCTCATAAATGAAAAAATTTACTAGCAAAACGCTTTATCCAGCCGAGAAACATAGTTTTCATATCATCTGGTCATACAGCGGTGGGATATTTCGACGTTCCATTCAGACAGGAGCAGCGCGATGCGGGAGGGCTTGCGCTCTTCAGATACAATTACAGAATATGACAGAGAGTTTGTGTTTTAAAGCGAAACAGACACTGGAATGAAAAATTCTCTCTGCCATCTCTGATATAATCAACATGGACTTTTAAGATCATCTAACTGCGTGACGTAAATTACGTTAATGACGCAATTTCACATGCTTCAGTAATTTATTTGCGTTAAATGTGTTAAATTACAATAACGTGTTAAGGATTTTGAATTAATCGCATGCGTTAACGCGTTAACAGCCTTAATTTTAGACCAACATCATCTGTTCAAATAAATAGGATTGAAGCATAGATTAAAAAAAAAGACAGAGAGAGAGAAGGCGCTGTTCGGATGGCTAAAGGGATCTTGTTCCAGAACAGCAATAGCAAATGATCGATCACCACGGTGCTTCAGTCTGGACCTAGGGACGGACAGCATTCTTAAATGTCCCGATCTGGGGTGCGTTTCCCGAAAGCGATGAATTGTGTGGATGCTCCTACTCAGTGAGATAGACTGGCAGTGTTGTGCAAGTTACTTCCAAACTGTAATACATTATAGATTACTTGTTACTGTTATTTAAAAGTAATTCTTTACCTTACAATATTACTGTCTCAGAATTATAATGCGTTACATTACTCCTGTATTACTTTTGAGTTACTTTCACCAAAATAACTACAGAAGTATAACTTAACATTCTAAAATGACAAAATGTACTGCAGAGCATTTTACATCCAGTAGAGGGCGATATGATGTAGCATAATGACTGTGGGCTATCCAGGCTACTAACAATATAGCTTAATTGGCAAAGTGAAGGCTCAAGACAATGCAAGAAAGGATGACACACAGAATCACAAACTATCCAAGTCTGTTAAAAGTGTGGTAGAGGTATAAAGTGATTATCTGACAAACTCGAAGTAATGCGCATAAGTCCATCTCGCGAATGTACAGTCTTCTTCTGCCGTCTTCACCCATTAGCTGCTTTTCCACTGGCCAGCGCGAGCACAGAGGCCGAAATCATGCCGCGTTTCCACTGTCGGGCCAGTAGCCTCGCGGCACTCCTGTAAAACCCGCCCTAAACACGCCTTCACTGGACTACGTCACACAATACAAAGTTACACACCAGCGAGAGGGAGATGAATGAAATAAATCGCTAAATAAATATATTAGAAGCTGTCATTTAGTCTTTATTTACAAACTTGGACACCACACACGGATATTGACTGACCATGAACAGGTAATAGAACTTACTTGCAGCATTTTTCATTCGTTAAAGTCCACTTTCTAATAAAAATTTCCTGATAATTTACTCACCTCTATGTCATCCAAGATGTCCATGTCCTTATAGTGGACTTCAATTGGCCCCAAACGGTTGAAGGTTAAAATTACAGTTTCAGTGCAGCTTCAAGGGGCTTTATCTAGCGAAACGATCGGTCGTATTCTTCAAAAAGCTTACGCTGAATATCCTACACCTTCCCTATTCAACTTACGTAACGAACGCGGCGCCAGTTCTGTTTTTTCCGTAAGTTTAATAGGGAAGGTGTAGGACATTCGGCGTAAGCTTTTTGAAGAATACGGAATCGCGGTCTGGTGGAAGCACTTGTGATGCGATCATTTGTGTCTATAAAGCATATACATTTTCATTTTTTAAAGAAAATGACCAAACGTTTCATTAGATAAGACCCTTATTCCTCGTCTGGGATCATGTAAAGCCCTTTGAAGCTGCACTGAAACTGTAATTTTGACCTTCAACCGTTTGGGGCCAATTGAAATCCACTATAAGGAGAATAACCCTGGAATGTTTTCATCAAAAACCTTAATTTCTTTTCGACTGAAGAAAGAAGGACATGGACATCTTGGATGACATGGGGGTGAGTAAATTATCAGGACATTTTTATTAGAAATTTTATTAAAGATTCCTTTAATGTCTCGCGGTCTTGTTTTTTTTTTTTTTTTTTTTTTTTAAACGCTAAAAGTGTGTTGTAACGCAAGTGTTACTGAACATGTACTGACTAAAATATTACTGAAAATTGATTAGTAATGCCTTACACTACTGCGTTACAGCAAAAAGTAATATGTTACTGTACTTACTTTTGTAACGCGTTACTCCCAACACTGCAGACTGGTGCAAGAATATGTAATGATTTAAAAACCAAAGTAAAAATTTTAAATTCCATAAAAAAGTTTTACGAGCAACCACTGCAAAGGAATCAAGATGGGGGTGATGTGCTGAAATTTAAGCGTGAAAGTCAAAAGCCTGGCCACTGTATTTTGAACCATTTGCAACCGCTCCATGGATGACTGATTGATCCCATAACAGAGGTAATTGCAATAGTCTAAGCAGGAAGTGATAAATGCATGGATTACTTTTTCAAAGTTTTTTAGTGCTAAAAACAATTTGACTTTAGCCAGGCGACGATGATGGAAAAAAACACGACTTAACCACCACATGTATCTGCTTATCAAACTTTAGAGGAGAATTAAATCGAAAGCCTTTTTGCACACCAGGTGACACATTGGGTTAGATAACCAAGGTCATAATTACTGGCATTAAAAGCATCACTATAGGTCCAAACAAAATCACTTCAGTTTTATTCTTCATTTAATGTCAGGAAATTTTTTGTAAGCCAAAATTTAAGTTCCTGAATACATGCAAACAGAGCTCCCATTGCATGTTTATAATTAGGCTGTAAAGGAAGATACAACTGAGCATCATCAGCATATAAGTGAAAAGAAATCCCATATTTATGAAAGATCGAACCCAGAGGCAGCATATACACTGATCAGGCATAACATTATGACCACCTTCTTAATATTGCATTGTTCCCCCTTTTGCTGCCAAAACAGCCATGACCCGTCGAGGCATGGACTCCACTAGACCTCTGAAGGTGTGCTGTGGTATCTGGCACCAAGATGTTAGCAGCAGATCCATTAAGTCCTGTAAGTTGTGAGGTGGGGCCTCCATGGATCAGACTTGTTTGTTCAGCACATCCCACAGATGCTCGATTGGATTGAGAACTGGGGAAGTCAACACCTCAAACTTGTTGTTATGCTCCTCAAACCATTCCTGAACCATTTTTGCTTTGTGGCAGGGTGCATTATGCTGCTGAAAGAGGCCACAGCCACCAGGGAATACCGTTTTACATGAAAGGGTGTACATGGTCTGCAACAATGCTTAGGTAGGTGGTACGTGTCAAAGTAACATCCACATGAATGGCAGGACCCAAAGTTTCCCAGTAGAACACTGCCCAAAGCATCGCACTGCCTCCGCCGGAAAACATGATTCATCAGACCAGGCCACCTTATTCCATTGCCTCGTGGTCCAGTTCTGATGCTCAAATGCCCACTGTTGGCGCTTTTGGTGGTGGATAGGGGTCAGCATGGGCACCCTGACTGGTCTGCGGCTATGCAACCTCATATGCATCAAAACTGCGATACACTGTGTATTCTGACACCTTTCTGTCAGAACCAGCATTAACTTCTTGAGCAATTTGAGCTACAGTAACTCATCTGTTGGATTGGACCACATGGGCCAGCCTTCGCTCCCCACGTGCATCAATGAGCCTTGGCCACCAATGACCCTGTTGCCGGGTTCACCACTGTTCCTTCCTTGGACCTTTTTTGATAGATACTGCCCACTGCAGACCAGGAACACCCCACAAGAGCTGCAGTTTTGGAGATGCTCTGACCCAGTCGTCTAGCCATCACAATTTGGCCCTCATTAAACTCGCTCAAATCCTTATGCTTGCCCATTTTTCCTGCTTCTAACACATCAACTTTGAGGACAAAATGTTCACTTGCTGCCTAATATATCCCACCCACTAACAGGTGCCGTGATGAAGAGATAATCAGTGTTATTCACTTCACCTGTCAGTGGTCATAATGTTATGCCTGATCAGTGTATATCATAAATAGAGTCGGAGCAAGAATGGAACCCCGAGGAACACCACGAGTACAGAAATCTTACGATTACTTAAGAAGGCCTGAAGAGTGGTACCTCTAAGGCCAACACAATTTTTTAAATGAGAAATGAGTACATTGTGGTCAACCATGTCAAAAGCCGAGCTGAGATCTAGTAAGATTCTGTACTGTGTAATTTCCTGAATACAGATTGAAAAGTTTCATAAATGTGGTTTGTACTAAGAAAGAACTGTAATTGAACTAGCACCACTTTCTCTAAGATTTTGAACATTAAAAGAGATTGGTCTAAAGTTGGCTAGGATAGATGTATCTGAATTTGGCATCTTTAAAATCGGGGACCATTCCAGTGCTCAGACAAGTTTATAAAAAAATAGCAAATCTGCACCAACAGAATTAACAACTTGCTTTAAAAAGCGAGCAGGCATGATATCATGAGGACAAACAGTGGGTCTTAAATGTTTGATGTTTTTTGCAAGTAGGAAGAGTGATCAAAGGAGGACCAAGTAGCAGAGCTCCATGGTGTCTCATGGGTCGGTGTCAGAATCCGAATGCAATATTTGGGGTCTCAACCTAGCCACTTTCTCAAAAAAGAATGTAAAAAAAAATAATTCACATACAGTATAGTTTAAGACACATCAGTAAAAACATTAAAACACAATCAACAGTAGTAAAATAAACAGTATTTTAGGACTATGGAAATTATTACTGATAATTTCTGACAAATATTTATATTTTTTTTCTGACTTGACCGCTTTCTGAAATTCTGAGAGAGATTCCATCATAAGTTCGAAGGAAACCTGCAACCTATCCTTAAGCCATTTGCGTTCATACAGTATCTCCTACAAGTTTGTCTTAGCGAGCGAATCAAGTCATTTAACCATGGTTCAGATTTTTTCCTCGGCCGCTTGGCCTTAATTGGAGCAACAGAATTTAAAATGTTCAGACAGGTATTGTTAAAAGAATAGAGGTACTTATCAGCATTTTGAAGTTGGTGAATTTGAACCAGGGACGTGAACTGCTGCATAAGCTGAAGCAAATTCCTCAGCAGCATTTACTGTGAAGTGACGAGTCCATCTGGCTGGCGAGGCTGTGACACCAGGTCCACCAGGAAAGGTGGTAGTAAATAAAACAGACTTGTGGTCAGAGAAGCCAGTGTCACAAATTTTAATGTCTGAAATAGAAAAGCCATGTGTGAAAACCATCCAGATCCAGAGTGTGACCGTGGAATTATGTGGGTCCCTGCACCCACTGCATGAAATTTAATGAGTCTATAAGGTTATAGAAATCCCTAGGAAGTGTCTTCCTGGGTCAGCACATATGAATATTAAAGTCACTCAGTAATAAAATATTTTCAAACTTTGTTACTACACCCCCCAGAAAGTCTGCAATCTCTTTTAAAAACACTATTTGACTGTGGAAGTCTATAGATTATCACAAACAGAGCAGGATCAGCAGCCATTTCCATTTGAGACATTTGTAACTCAAAGCTATCATATACCTCTGTTGGGGTGATTCGGCCATGGAAATTATCTTTAAAACTGCCGCTAGACCCCCTCCGTGAACAGGCATCTGAGTGCTAAAAAAAGTGCAATTCAGAGGGACAAGGTCAGTAAATGGGCTTAGGTCACCATCTTTTGTCCAAGTAATCTTTTGTCAAAATAATCATGTAAAATTGAAGGTCTTATTAAGCAACGACCGAACATTAAGCAATGCCATCCTGAGAAGCGGAGATCCACAAACAGGTTCTATTCCACTATTCTATTTAGCAAGCGAAGAAGTTGAGCGTTCATTCCATTGTGTTGTTTCTGGGAAAAGGAGTACCGTAAAGACCTGTAGAAAACCTTGGGAACAATAGGACGAATCCATCGATAAGAGACATCCTGAATGCGCCAAACAGCTCGTCAGCCACAATACCCCAATGTAGCTTTCAGTCTAATTGCAAGACCGCTCCGCTTGCCACGATGCCTATGATGTTTCCTCCATGGGGTAACAAGAGGCTGTTAACGCAGGTAGTCAGGCATATTCGACAAGAACAGTGGAAGATATGAACAAGAGACATCCAAAAACAGCGTAGTTAGAGTCCAAAACTGAATTTCTAATCTCTATCAGAGAGCCTAGAAATCTCTCCAATTTGGATATTTGCCTGTGGGGCTAGTCTTATAAGAAATACCTCTCTGTCTCAAGTTTGTTTTAAATGTGATGTTTGATGAGGCACATTACAGGAGAAAATCCTATGTTATTTGATTCCAAACTAATTAGTTTCTGTTGAATGATGTTTTAACCCTGTTACCCTGAAATAGTCAAAATCATAAAAGTCATGGTTGTCGATTTAGACATCCTAAATTGCAGTTTGAAAAAGTAAATAAAACAAATGTAACATATAAAAGCTTATAAAATATTTAGTTTGACCTTCTGAGTTTCACCATCAACATTTTCTTAAGGTTAAGCAGCTCTTTTCTCTGACCATTTGTTGAAAAAGAGCTTCAGGCCCTATTTTGTACCTTACTCAAAGATTCACCTGACTGACAGAAACTCTAGGGAAGAATGGTGGTTTAGCTGGAGGACTTAAATTTATGCTTTACTCAATCTTTGTCTGCAAACGTTATGTATTGCCAAAGCTGCAGATAAAAACAGCCTAGGTCTCAGTGTCTCTGCCCGTTCCCTTCTTCAGTAGTAAGTACACCAACCAGGCTGTTAGCCATATCTTGCCCAAATTATTCCAATGCTCTGGAACAATGCTTAGGAAGAGGAAACACTAGAAACACACTAGAAATTCCTAGAATGTATCCCTGAGAATGAACTGTTCACTTTATTGACTTACTGAAAATTTTGATATGTCTTCAACAGTCTCTAAAGGACTTTCTGAACAAAGGTAAATAGCTAGCTGCAACCAAATGTCATTGGTGTTGTTGCTGTAACTAATCTAGGATTTCTGACATTAAACATTTAACATTAATATTTAACTTTAGTGTCCCAATATTTAGTGGATATTTAGTGGTCTGAATTCATTCGTGATATACTGATTGGTATTACTGAGAACTATAGTGAAAACATTATATTCCCTTGTGAAAAAGAAGTGTACTTAATTGTATTGAATGTGCACTTGTAGTGTACTTCAAATCTGCATTTAATTGTAATTAAGAATCCGAAATAGCAATTAAGTGTCTGAAAACATATAAATAATGAAGTATTTAGTTCATGACTTGAGTAGCAGAGTTGCCACTCTATGTTCTCGAGGATAACTGTAAGGTGGTTACACTAGGGAAACAGTGAATAGATCTGCCTGCATCACTAGACCTGTCACGATAACTACTTTTTGTTGCGCAATATATTGCCCCAGAAATAATTGCGATATGCGATATTATTGTCATTTTAAGACATTAAAGCCACTGAATATATAATCATAATATAACAGCATAATAATGCAAGTAGGCCTACACACTTTCAAATGACAATGAACTTAACTCTTAAGAATATTTAGATACTGGAACTGAAGCGTCAAAAAACTAAAACAAAAAAAAAAGTTGAATAAATAATAAATAAAAACCTTTGCTAACAAAAACTGCAAAATAACAAGTAGAAGAAAATAAAAACACTTGCAAATGCACAAAAGGCACTTATATGGAGATTTTCCATCTACAGGTTTTTCCCTGACCTTTTTTTCTCAGTAAAGTAAGGGTGCCGCTATTGTCAGATGTCCATATGAACAAAGACAAAGATTTAGCAGTCTGGTATGGCCTGTTGAGGTATCTGTTTTTCTAGAGGCGTGTTTGAAAAACTTCTTTTAACTTGAGCGCCGCGTTTTAGTGCCGCGTCATGCACAAGATGCTGTGAAAGACGCGAGTGCAACAGTCAAACAAACATGTTTCCATGGAAAAACGGCGCAGTGGAATGCAAAAACGCGTTCTCAATGAAAACGAACTAGACACTCGCGACTGCCGCGTCCTGTGTGAAACTAGCTGTGAGCGTGCACCATTTCGTGCTGTCATGTTTATATTTGCACCAGTAGATTGCGGAAACTGAGTGCATTTGCACTTATTCTTCCAAACTGTATGTAGTTGTCAGGAAAACACTATAACGACTCGAATGGCGCATTTTTCCGCCTGTCGATGTCAGCTCTGTGTGTGAAGGAGCTGAGCCCCGCTTTCGCCTCGGAGAGATGACAGAGGCAGCACAATCGGCAAAATGTCGGTGACATTTATTTTTGTGTAAACATAATGGGCAATATATCGCGTCACCAAAAATGATCGAGGTCATGTCCATATATCGTGCGATAAGTCGATATATCGACTATCGCGACAGGCCTATGCATCGCAGTCAACAAAAATAGTCCCTATTCACAATGTGTATAAAAGCAGAAAGAGAACATGAAACTAAACTCAACTTGACAGCTAACACAAAAGTCCAGTGTAAACTACTGTAGGGATAATGAAATGCAATTAAATCTGTGAAGACCTCAAAACAGTACAGTGATCCTTTTCAAAACTCCACAGCAAGCATGTAAATAGCAAAGAGCTAATGTAGAGCAGTAATGAAACTTTCACCCCAGCAGAACCTCACACTTTAATATGATCAATCCAAGTGATCATATTAAACTCTGTAACTCACAGGTCAAGTGGACTATCTTCGTCATCTAACCTCACACAGCGTCAAATACAGGTTCTTGCCATACTTAGGATGCAGGACGCCAACTTCTATTGCATCCCAGGGTCCGGTTGGTTTTCACCTTTCAACTCTTGAACCTTCAAACAGTTTTAGTGTATTATGATGTAAGACCATGTATTAGCTGTGTGGGGCAGTGCTTCAAGCTGGTGACTATCCATAGACTTACCAGGTACCGCCTGAAAGCCCAGTATGTTACTGAAGGGTTAAAACGGGGGTTTTGGCAGGCACTAACCGGTTCTACAGCCCTCTTTCTAGGGCAGGTGTTTTCAACTCTTGGTCCTTGAGGTCTACTTTCCTGCAGAGTTTAGCTAAAACCCTAATCAAACACAACTGCATGTGATTTTAGTAATCCTAAAGACCTTGATTAGCTAGTTCTGGTGTGTTTGATCAAGGTTGGACCTGAACTCTGCAGGACAGTGGACCTCAAGGGCCAGTGTTGCCTACCCCTGTTCTAGGGCAGTGTTACCCAACCCTGTTTATGGAGACAACTGACATTACCCATTTCAAACCCTTAATCAAACACACCTAAATCTACTCATTAGTAGAGACTCAGAGACCTTAAATGGACTGGTCAGATAAGAGAGACATCCAAAATTGTGCTTAAAACACTATTTTATTAGGCATTATACTGAGGTAATATGCCATTGAAACTTTTCTGAAGACAGTCCTCCTCAGAAATACATGGGGTCTTTCACTGTTCATATCATATGAGAACAAGAAGACGACAGAAAAAGACAACAGAACAAGACGACAGAAAAACATGACAGTAAGGACGACAGAGAAAGACGACAGTAAAGACAACAGAACAGGATGACAGAACAAGACAACAGTAAGGACGAGAGGAAAACAACAGTAAGGATGACAGTAAAGACGACAGAAGAAGACTATAGTAAGGACGACAGAACAAGACAACAGAGTAAGACGACAGTAAAGAGGACAGAACTAGACTACAGTAAGGACGACAGAACAATACGACATAAACAGAGAACATACACATCAACATATACTAATTTATCTGAACAAGCAGGCATTAAAGGGTTAGTTCATCCAAAAATGAAATTTCTGTCATTAAGTACTCACCCTTGTGTTGTTTCAAACCCGTAAGACCTTCTTTCATCTTCGGAACACAAATTAAGACATTTTTGATGAAATCCAAGAGGTTTTTTATCCCCCATAGAAAGCAACATAATTACCGTCATTCAAGGTCCAGAAAGGTATTAAAGCCATCGTTAAAATAGTCCATGTGACTCAGTTTTGGCCGACTTCTGCGTCAACATCACACGTATGCGTCGTGGTGCTCACGTGAACAGCGTCGGCCAATACTGAGCTGGCGTTCAGACGTAAAACATGAAAGCGCTGCACTGCGTCAACAGTGTAGAAGACTGACAGGGTAGAGAAGAAATTGTTGAATAAAGTCATAATTTTTGTTTAGTTTTTGCGCACAAAAAGTATTCTCATTGCTTCATAACATTAAGGTTGAACCACTGTAGTCAGTTTTAATGATGTATTTACTATTTTTCTGGACCTTAATTTACGGTAATTATGTTGCTTTCTATGGGGGATAAAAATAAAAAAACAACTTAATTTGTGTTCCGAAAATGAACGAAGGTCTTACAGGTTTGGAACGACATGATGTTGAGTACTTAATGACAGAAATTTCATTTTTGGGTGAACTAACCTTTTAACTGTAGACAAGGACAAATGTATAGTACAAAGTACAAAGCAGTCAACTCATTTTTGGCACAAATGGAAACTCATAGATTCCTAGGAAATTGTTGTTCTTTTGTCCCTATGACTCCATCACAACTGCTCTGTGTCATGTTCATTTGATTTGTAAACCCTCCTTTAACCACATCTTTTTCTCTGTGAAACCTCCTTTTGAGCACTGACTTTGCCCTTTGACCCATCCCTTTGCATTGTGACCCCTACCTTTGACCCCACACTTCACCTCCTCAGATCCACCTTTTACTTTGTCATCACACCCTTCAAAATGCAATCTTTGATTTTGCCCTGTCTCCCCACTCTTTGTCTGTGACCCCATCCTTTGCTTTGTGACCCTTCTTTGGTGACATTTGACCACTTCCTTTGCCCTGTGACTCCATCCTTCACTTCCTGTTATCCCATTGTTTGGGATTTCCTATTGAACTTTGACCGCTGTCTTTGCCCTGGGAATCCATCGTTTCTGTGTGACTCAATTTTTGCCCTGTGACCCCTCCCTTCACCTCCTGGCATCCCTCTTCATCTGAGAGTTCATTGCTTAGCAACCCCTCTTTGTAACATTTGGGGTCACTTTTTTGCCTTGTTACCCCTGCCTTTGATCCCACCCTTCACCTCCTGGAATCCCTGTTGATTTTGCCATCACCCCACCCTTCATTTGTGACCCCATCATTTGCTTTGTGACCCTTTTTGTAACATTTGACCACTGCCTTTGCCCTGTGACCTCATCGTTTGCCATGTTACTCCTCTTTTTGACCATTAACCATTGCCTTTGCCCTACTTTTTACCTTAGACATCTACCTTTCCCCATCCTTTGCTTTGTAACCACTCCCTGTGACAAATTTTATTTCTGCGCCCTTCGCCCTGTGACCCCATCTATTGCAATGACACGTATTTTCACCCTGTGAGAACCCAGCCCTTGACCATCCCCTCATGTTGAATGTTTGTGAAGAATTTGAGCTCCTTGCATTTCTCCTGTTTATCCAAGTTTCCTGCAACACCTACACGCCTCGTTATCTGTCATTCAGCTCTAAGTTTCTGAGCTTTATTTGAGAGTTTGGACAGACTGATGCAATGAATTTCTTCTGCCGTGATTCTTTGCAGCGTGTTTCCTCTAAGGAGCCTTCAGGTAAATCTGTAACCCTCCACCTGTCTGCTGCAGCCTGGAGCACAGATGGGGGCTAAAACCACACACACACACACACACACACACACACACACACACACACAGGAAACTCCAAAAATAACACAAAGAAACTTAAAAACTGTATTATTTAACATATTGTTTAGAGTCAGATGGTGGTTATATATTGCACTGATTTGGTGCAACATTTCAGAATCTCTGCTAAAAATCTTGTCTTTGTCAGATTCAAGTGCATTCAGGACAAATAACTAATTACTGCCTAAATTTAATCAGTAACCTAATCCAAATACTGCCATATGAAAACAATGTGATCTGACCACTTTGCATTATTTTGGGTAATGTATGCAAATAAATACAAGAAAAAAAACCAATTCAAAGTAGATGAGTTTAATTTAAAACTTACTCTATTTACAGTACTTTACAGTACTACAGTACTTTACAGTACAGTAGCCAAGGTGGAGTGGAGGGATTGGAGGGCCGAGGTGGAGGTCGGGGCTCGGAGGTGGAGCTGAGTGATCCACAGACCAAGGCAGAGCTGATGACTGGGAAGCCCAAAGCGGTTCCGAGCAGCAAACCACTGGAGGACCCCGAGGGGCTGAAGGGAGACAGTTGAGGCAGGGCAGAGAAATTGGATGGCTTTGGTGGAGAGAGAGGAGGAGGGAGAGGGAGGCTGGGTGGGACCATCCTCGACAAAGGAGACTTGGAGCTGGGTAGAGCCAATGGCAACAAAGACTACTTGGGACTGGGCTGAACCAGTAGAGATGAAGATGACTTGGAACTGGGCAGAACCAGCAGAGGCGAAGATGACTTGGGACTGTACGGGACCAGCAGAGACTTAATATAATAGACTCATATAATCATTCTGCAGCAACCCAATTCATTGAATGCCCCTCAGCAACGGAAGTGTGGGCGGGGTTGTAAATCATCCCCATTTCCTCAGTGATGGGAGTGTGGGTGGGGCTCCAATCGAATTCCACTAAAATACCCTCTATGACGGATGTTGTTGCAGGCTCACACAGGGGCTCAGCGATGGGCTCAGGCTCCAGGGTGAAAATGGCCTCTGGCAAATGCTCTGGCTCTTGCTTCGTGGCGGGCTCAGGCTCTGAGTCTGCGGTGGGGACTGGTTCAAGATCCATAGCGGGCATGGCTAAAGGCTGGCTGGGCTCTGGGTCTGTGGTGGGTCTGAGTCAGGGCTGGGGATATCCTCCTCAACTGAGCAGACAGTGAATAGTGATTCACATCTTACCAGCACCCACTCCACATTAGTGTTGTCAAAAGTCAGTACTTAAATTTTAAAAACGTGACAATATGCTAGGGGGAAATGCTGGTATCGTCACATTTTTAAAATTTCAGTACCGACTTGGCACCGAAGTCGGTACTTTTGACAATTCTACTCCACATATTCAGCCAAGTTCCCTTGAGGACCTTCCATGGGCAGGTGTGCCTTCGACAGGTCTTTGAGGCTTGTGTTAAAATATGCAAAGAGAGTGATCGGGATAGTGGGTGAAACACACCAGATCGAGAAAATCACTCATGTGATCCATACTCTTTCTTTGTTTTAATACTTTTTACTCATTGTGAGGGTTCTGCCTTCTGTCACGGTGGCTGTGTAGCTTAATCCAAAGAGAGATGTGTGATGCAGAATAATTGAAAAACTAAGAAACTTTAACAAACACAGAGAATGAGAGAACAAACACATCTACCATAACTTCAATGTGGAACACTGTTATGAAGAAACAGAGGGCTTATAAACACAGAGACAATCAAAGAAACAGGCAACAGGTGAGAACTAATTAAAATGTTAATTTATTTACAACAGCTTTATTCACTGTGCACTTTATGTCTTGGCTTCATACTAAATAGACGACAAAGAGCAGAGGTGGATTTTTCTTAAGTTTGCTTTTTTTCCCCAAATTTGCTGCTTCTGGATTCATCAGAACTTCTGCTGGGATTTTAGAGCTGAGTGAGGAGTGGCCGTCAATAGAATCGGGTAACCATATGTTTCTAATAAAAGCGATCGATCAAAACCCTCCAGCGGTTTGGTGTTGTTCTGTCTCTGGATGTGTGTGTGAGGTCGACCGGACCGAGTGATGCGCAGATATTAGGTGGCATGTGTTGAAGACTTCGTTCCTGCTGCTCGTAAGCTGGTTATTAATTAGCTGTCAGGTGAAACTCTGAGGTGCACGGAACAGATGGAGTGGGTACGTCTCTAAGGGCAGACAACACACTCACCTGCCCTGACACTGAATACAATCACTAGATGCACACACACACACACACACTTTTTTCTAACAGATGACTATTAACTATTTCGGTTAAATACATTAAAGAATGTTCATTGCCTCTCAAGAAAAAGTAAACAAATATTCGCTAGGGTGATCAGAGTGTTACACATTGGTATGTGGTTGCTAAGGTGTCGCTATGTGGCTGCAAAGACGTTTTGAGTGGTTGTTTAGGTGTTGCTATCTAGTTGCTAAGGGGTTGCATGAGAACCTTTATAGAACCTTTTAGGGGTTCCTATCTTGAGATTATTTTATAGAATTAGTTTTAATTAATTTTATTTTAATCTTTTTTTTATTATTAAATTTGAATGAATTAAGTTGTTGTTTTTTTTCTAGTGGTAATGTTTACAAGCTGTAAACATTACCACTAGAAAAAAAACCCATCAAATATGAATGTATTATGGAATAATTTAAGATTATTTCTCCTTATATAGAACCTTTATGGTGTAAAGTGTTCTGTAAAATTGAGTCAAGAACCCAAGGGTTCTATATAGAGCCCCTTTGAACTTTTTTTCTAAGAGTGTACTGTTCACAACTGCAAATTAATAATGAATATGTTGAAATATCTATAATCACATTAAAAGGTTCACATCACAAATGTATGTCACAAATTCACTTCTATACTTATAGTTCAGTTCATGGACAGTCTCTGAGGGTGTTTTCTGTCTGAAGGTCAGCATTGGGCCCCAGGTGAGTGATGCTTTACATTTCCTGGATATTGTGCTAACATCTGGCTTTCTGCAGACTGATCAATTTGAGGGGATATTTTTGAAACTCAATACAGAGCTGAATGCTGATGTGCATAGAAAACCGTGTTAATGTTGAATAATTAAAGCCCACCTTTGTGGATAACAAGTCTGGGAAAGGAAAATTATTCCCATCCCATGAAATCTCTAGTTCTCATATGTAGTGCACTGAAGATCCAGAGCTGTGGAACGGTTCAAACATAGATACAGCATTCAGAGAGTCTTGCTTTAAAAACATTAAAGCTCAGTTAGAGACAGCTGAAGTGGAGTTAAAACTGAAACCGGATGCATGTTCGCTGAAGTCAGCTCTCTGCAGTCCGATTGTGATTCCACAAGAGACACAAATGGAGTCTTTCCAACTTTATTTCATCATCTTACCCTGCAGGAGCTCAAAGATCTCGCTTACATCCCAGAATTATCATTCACCATCCCTTTCATTTTATAAGATCTGGCAATTTATTCCTACACAATTGAGAATGTAATTTTAGAGACATTTTTAATTCACATATTTTTTGTAAGCATTAAGGAAAACGCTATTTAACAGTGTACAATTTCCTGTCAGATATGACAACATTTCATAACACAAAACTTGTAAAGAAATAGTTCATGTTGTTTGATACCCATTAGGCTTGCAGCGGTAATCAGTGTTACAGGCCATTCACCGATTACATTACTTGGCCACCATGGCACTGCCCCACTGTCATTTTATCTCAAATAAAATCCTTATGTTAAATATCTTATCTTGTAAAATGTGTGGTTAGTACCACCACTCCTTATTTACAGAGTGCGTGTGATCACAAATGAAATATACTGTATACTTTAAAAGAATATAACCTATTTTGCACTGAATGTAATGTTTTTGGACAACTGGGGGGCAACCGACGGAGGCAGAGCCGATGGATCCCAGGGCGCAGATGGGAACAAGGAACAAGGAACCCAAACTCCATCAGGTGACATCAGGTGGCAGACAAGTGGCAAATAGGTGTTTAAATGGAGAAAAAAACCTTGGGAGAAACCAGGCTTAGTCGGGGGAGCCAGTTCTCCTCTGTGACAACAGTGCTTTGTTACGATTCAGGTTGCCATCGTAAGTCCTATAGGATCAGCAACATTCAAAGTATTTATTCCAGTTCCATCCAATTGAGGATCGTATTCATCACGCCGGTATGGACGGTTGTTGAGGAACTGTGTCGTGGCTGTCGTGTCGATGAGGCCCTCACAGTGGATGATCTAACAGTGGGTCAGGGTGGGTGACAATACCTCCGTGCTGAAGTCTATCAGCCAGTCCTCAGTTCGTATTTCCACCAGTTTCCCCTCAGCCACAGATGGTACGGACTCACCTCCCTGATCAGATACGCTGGGGGGCTCCTCTTCCAGGGCGAGGTTCCGCGCAGGCCACTTGTCCTCGGGTTCTGGCTGACGCATCGAGGCGGGTGGTAGCTCTCCATCTGCGGGGGGCTCACGTGATCCTTCCGTGGTCACAGGTGGTGGAATGGGCTCTGGGTCCGGCTGTGTTTTGGACCGGGGATTGACGCTCTCCATCCTGTTGACCTCCCAGACACCACCAGATTAAACTGGAGAGAAGCCATCATCCTGTGGTGTCTGGGAGGTCAACAAGATCGTGAAAGTTCGCCCCGATCCAGAACAACAACTTCAGGGTCTCGTCGTCGTAGAGGCAGGTGAGTGCAAGACGAAAATAACAAAAGATTGTGGCTCTCCTGAGCCACAAACGCAAACTTCTTTGCGTAGTCCATAATTGGTCCAGTCTTCTGTAACGCGTGGTCGCTGGCAAACAGACGAAGAAGATGAAAGGTAATTCCAACATGAAGTTTAATGACAAAAATTTAGGAACAGGTAGCAACACACACTTGATGTACGAGACCGGACACTGAACTGAAAACAAGCAGGAACTGATTTACACGGAGTAGAAGATGAACAGTAACACTTTAGAATACTGATCCTTCATTAATGAATAACTACACGGGAACAAATGAGTAATGCATTATTAACACTCTAGTAACTACTATTAACTAACAAGAAACTCTGATTAATGAATTAGTAAGTAGTAGTGCTCAGTTGAATGTGGTAGTTCGCTATTAGCTAATCAGTAACTACTACAGGGGTCGCAATTAAGTTTGGCATCAGGCCAAAAAAAATTTTTTTAGAAATTAAGAAATTAATTGAAAAATGCAACTAAAATTGCCTGTGAAAGACTGTTACCGTGTCTTTTGTAACTGGTATTGAGCTGTTACTCTGTGTTAAATCCTGTAGTAGGACAGTCATTAACAAAAAGCCACATTTGTGTGGTGGTGTCCGGATTTTACACTGGATAAATTAATAAAGCAGAGTAGTGACACATAACCTGGCAAGTATCTTCATTCACCAACTTGCAACACAGACCGCCTTGCTAAAACACACATATGTGGGAGATGCTGAATGGATAAAAATAACTTGAATAAGCCCATTAATGGCATGTTTGAGTCATGCTCTTAACGAACTATGTTTTATTTCCTCTTTCCATATTGTGAATAATAAATGTGTAACATTTTAATTTGCTTGTTACACAATGTATCCTAACTTATTGTAATAATTATTTGACGTAGCCTACTTTTACACTCAGAATTATTCCTTGGCATCCTCACGTACTAAACTGCATTTTTTTTTATTGTTTGCGTGCTGGAGGTACGCTATTACGTCGTGTGCAGAGTGATGTTAACATTTAAGCTAGCTGGTGAGAGAAAATGGCACTATCAAAGAGTCTAAAGAGGAAAGTTGACCGAAAAAAGGGCATACAAAGAAGAATGGAAAGACAACTATGCATTCATCCTACCTAGTTTTGTAAATGCAAAGCCGGTGTGTCTTATCTGCAAGTTGTTGCTGTTTTCAAAGAATATAACACTGTGTCTACACCGGACGCAAGCAGCACGACGTGACGCTATAAAAGATAATAGAACCCATTATAATGATATTGTCTACACTGGATGCGGCGCGACACAACACATTCCCAACAGTAAACGGTTTCCCCGTTCTATTTCTGACGTAGTCCAAGTGCTTTGCAACAGTCGGTTTTTCGCGTTCAGTGTAGACAGCTTTTAGCTGTTGTGGCGCGTCAGGTGTAGACACATTAAGACGAATACCTATTTCAGAACCAGCCACTATTTAAATAATCTGGCTGCGGGCGCGGGCCAGATATTATTGCTGGCGGGCCAGTTTTGGCCCGAGGGCCGCCTATTGCTGACCACTGAACTACTGTTTTTTCATACCTCCCAGAGAACTACTAAGAACTACTATATACAGGTTCATAATAAATATGAATAATGCATAATGTATAATTAATTCTAAAGTGAAGATCATGGTAACCCACTAGTAATGACTGAAGTATTACCAAATCCTTAAGAAGGAATTACTAATTATTTGGATCAGTATTCTAAAGTGAGAAACATGATAACTCTCTAGTAACTACTGAAGACATAGTAAACTTTTGAGGTTTTTGTAAAGTATTAGATAATAATAACTCAAGAGTTACTACATAATTATAAAGGAGCTACTACTTATTTGGATCAGTATTCTAAAGTGAAGATCATGGTAACCCAATAGTAATTACTCAAATGTTACTACATACTTCTAAAGGAACTACTAATTATTTGGATCAGTATTCTAAAGTGAAGATCATGGTAATCCACTAGTAATTACTTAAGTGTTATCAAATACATCAGAAGGAATTAGTGTACAAAACTGTACAAAAATGTACAAAAACCTCAAAAGTTTACAATGACTTCAGTAGTTACTAGAGTTATCATGTTTTTCACTTTAGAATACTTATCTGAATAATTAGTAATTCCTTCTGAAGGATTTGGTAATACTTCAGTCATTACTAGTGGGTTACCATGACCTTTACTTTAGAATTAATTATACATTATGCATCATTCATGATAATTATGAACCTGTATATAGTAGTTCTTAGTAGTTTTCTGGGAGGTATGAAAAAACAGTAGTTACTGATTAGCTAATAGTGAACTACCACATTCAACTGAGCACTATTACTTACTAATTCATTAATCAGAGTTTCTTATTAGTTAATAGTAGTTACTAGAGTGTTAATAATGCATTACTCATTTGTTCCAGTGTAGTTATTCATTAATGAAGGATCAGTATTCTGAAGTGTTACCTGATGAACTAATGATGAACAGCTGTGATGGTGAGTTAGTGTCCATGGTGACTGATGAGTGGCGGGAACTTAGAACAAAGGAACACATGTGACGAATGAAAACCAAAACAAACATGACGGTGACAGTGTGACAGTAGGCCTACTTTACATGTGCTTTAGTATGTTAGTCAACACATCAAAATAAGTGTACTTCGTTAAAGCACAAAAAAGTACAAAAAAAAAAGAAAAGAAAAAGTGCATTTTTTTTTAAATATACTGAAGTACACTAAAAGAGCACATTTAATACAATCCATCATCAACGGCGAGTTTAGTTACTTGTCATGATATTTGACACACTTTCCAAATAAGCTCAGATGGGAATAATTTCAGATTTATGAATGCATACGCTACTTCCATGAAAAGCATTTCCTCTCTGATTGATTTTTGCGGGTCTTAATAAGGACATATAAAGCATTGTATAATTTGTCTCCGTTGCTGCTCCTGACATATGGCACAAGGCCTCTTGTCCCAGAGTCCATGCATTTAAGCAAACGCTGGCAGGATCTAGGATTCATCTTACATGCAACGGTATTTTTAGACGTCTCTTGTTAAAAACGATTACGTGGATTCTAAGCGAGTTCGGACCGGTGTGTGGGAGCGGTGCTGGCTTCTGTTTCCTGCGTGACAGCCAAAGAATGAGGGAGAATGACTCTTTCATAGCATCAGAAACGCTGCCGAAATTACGAATGGCTTCTCAAATCGTGCGTGACGGATAAAAGGGTCTTAAGCCTTGATATGAGCCCAGATCTGTCGCTCAGTCTTTCAGACTGATTAGCCTTAATGAGCGTCGATTACAAAGACAAACTACGATATTGCCACTAAATTGAGGCTAAATGACTAGATATGGACCTCTGAAAGTTCATCAGCTGCACATACCAAACAGATTTTGTTCTCTTTATATGGACTGTAAGACAAACTGAAGGTCTGTGCAATTAGCACTTGCACATAACTATATGCTGAGATCTAATTCAAACGCATTTCAGCTTTAGTGCATTTACATGTATTTATATACAAATTGTCCACAGTATGCACACTCTATGTATGCATGGACACCCAAATGGCCTACTACATTAAAAATGTCTAGGATACCTCAGGACATACTGCGTGAGATGCTGTATCTCACAATGCAACCCTCTTAACTTGACCTTCCATTTCCAGTGCAAAGAATAAACCAGAAGTGATGTCACCAGGGATTTTTAATATCTCCTTTTTGACAAATCATTTGATCAGACTGTAAGTACCAAAATGTTTGCATTAAAAATGCCAAATAACTGTATATTATTTGCATTGTATTATGCATGCTGTTTAACATACTATTTTCTAAAGAATAGAAACTACACAGATAATGTCTATTGATAATGCTATTTTTCTGTGGAATTACATGCACTAATAAATTGTGCACAATAATGTTGACTATTTTTTATCTGCAAATATTGACCCTTCATTAGTTAAATTAAACAGAAAAGGTTAGATGTGGACAGGCCAGTTTTGTACATTACACACACTTGAAGTGCTGCCGGCTCATATATTTTCGCTCGGCTCACAGATTGCGTTTATCCAGTCAAGGTCAGAAGTGCTACAGCTCAAAAACACTCAATGATTGCCTTCATATTGATCTCCGAGACTAACACACACACACACACACTGGAGCGAGTCGACTTCAGATGAATCTCTTAGATGAATCTCTCAGATGAATGTGACGGGATCTATTTGCACGTGATTCTCGCAGTGGGATTTCTCAGCAGATTAAATGCGGATCGGCCTACATCACACCTGTCAGCTGTGCGTTATCACTGCTACCAGTTCATTATCCAAACACCATCAGGTCAAATCTCACCATTTTCCCACTAGAATCAAGAAAGTACAGCTGCACAACTGTTTAAAATAATACCAAAATAGGGCTTAGCTCAGTTATCAAATTGTAAGGGCTGTGATATAAATAAATAAATAAATAAATAAATAAATAAATAAGTGTGTGTGTGTGTACACATTTCAGAGTGAAGCGCTGCACTGTGTTCATTTACATGAGCAGCTCATGATCCGCCAGTGTTTTCAGTGTCTCAGAGCATCTCGATTCACAGTAAATGCTGCTCCATTATCTATATCTGCTCTGAGTTGCTTTAATGTGCATTTGTGAATGAAACACAAACACAAAAGCGCTTATAAACCAGCTTAACGGTTTAGCATTTGAAAATAAAGAAATTCAGACAGCCATGAATATTATTATATTGCAATTACAATATTTTTTTATAGAACAGTAGAACTTAGAACAGTATTATGCTTTTCACTTTATACTGTTCAAAATAATTAGTAATTCCTTCTGAAGGTTCTGGTAATACTTGAGTCATTACTAGTGGGTTACCATGATCTTCACTTTAGAATTAATGATACATTATGCATTATTCACATTATGTACCTTGTATATAATAGTTCTTAGTAGTCAGGCACATGCACAGATAGACCCCAAGTGGTGCTCAAGCACCTGCACTTTTGGTCTCTGACTAGATAAGTGTCCTTTTTGCCTTTTTATTTTTTTTTTATTTTATATTTTAGTTTTTATTTAAATTTAGTGCATGGCATCAATTCTCAATTAAGCATGTGCCCAAAAACTGCAAGTTCTAATTCTGCAATTCATACAAGCCCCTGTTCTTCCCCCTCTTCTACATCCAGGGCTGTGCACAGACATCTGTGAGGGCAGGTGCTCAAGTGGAAAAATGGCACCCCTCTCATAATTACTATAAAAATTACATTAAAAATGAAGTTAGTTGCATACTGTAGAACATCTTTAAATTACTTAAACAAACAAACAAACAAATAAATAAATAAGTCCATTGTTGGCATTATGCTGGGATTGGTAAACAAGCAAAATCAATGTTGTGCATTTCTGACAGAAATTACTATATATTATTACTATTGTTATACTACACTGCAATTACAGTTGCATGAATAACGTTATGAGATTAGTGTTTAAAATCAAAAATTTTGAATATATTTGAAATGTTGGAAAAATTGAAATCTAACTGAAACTTTTTATATTTGATACTAATAACATGAATCAAGTCTTAATAAGTGAGTCAAAGAATCATTAATTCACTGTTTTGTTCAAACTGGCTGATTCATTCATGAACGAAACACCACTCTGTGTTGCAGGGAGATGCAACTGTTCTTCTTTGTTTGGAACTATTATCATTGGTGAAATATAGCAAAATTGACATTACGGTTTAAAATTTTAAATGAATATCAACTTATTGTTTATTGAACTATTGTTTTAAATGAATATCACATGTGCAGTCATGCTGATATTCGGGAAAACCACTTTTGCTTGTGTGATATTGCTTAATTATATCATTGTCACGGAGTCACAGCCAGCACCCACTAACACCAACGCATTGTCACCAGATCGCCACGCTCCTCCCACTCATTCACAGTCTCCTGAATACTAATCACCTGCACCTGCATCCCATCACCCAGGACACTATAAAGACTCTCACTCCCTTCACATCATTGTCTGGTCTCGTTACACGTACCTGGACTCCTTACCCGCTACTTACCTACATCTTCCTGTGTCTTCTTCCCATCGTCTTCCGTCTCCAACCGTCTGCTCCACGTTGATTCCTCTACCTGCAAATACAAACCTCCATTATCTTCAGCTAAGTGACTGTTCCGAAAGTGCTTGTTTACCTACTCACCTGAATCCACCATTTACCTGTGTTCGTGCCTCTGTCTTAATAAACATCTGTGTTCACTCACCCCTCTGCTTCCGTCTGTGTCCTGACAGAAGACCAGACCTTATGCAGAGCACCTCGGACACAGGTGGGGATCGTACTGCGGACCCGTTTACCACCTTGGTCGACGCAGTGCGATCCTCACTCCAACAGCCTGCCACAAGCACGTCATCCACAGTCCCAGCTGATCTCCTGCACGCCATCCGCCATCACCCAGCACCTGCTGCTTCTTCTCCAGCTGCCTCTGTCAGTCTCCAGCGCGGCGGAGAATTGCAGTGGGTTTCTCCTACAGTGCTCGCTCTACCTGGAAGCCCAATCTCAACTCTTCTCCACCGAGCGATCCCATTGCAGCGCTCGTCTAAGCGAGGAGGAGTCATGGAGGAGTACGTTCAGAAGGCACTTAATCCTCTGGGGTCTGAGGATTTTTGGGGCCCTGAGAAGTTTTGACACGCCCTGACATTTGTGCTTTTTTCAGTTGTTCATAAACATATTAATGACAAAAGTGTCATTACACTGTATTCAGCACGAACTTGGCTACCATATTATGTGAGCAACATGTATGTACGTTTGTTTTTTTTGAAGGAATAACATTTATGCGTGGTTATTGAAAAAACAAAAAACTTAAGTCACTGAAATAAGGCCAAAAAAAAAAAATATATATTAAATCTGTGTTTACAAGATTTCTGAGTATTGGAGGTTGTAGACTAGAGTTTTTGCTTCAAAATTATGTAAAAATTACCCTGCCTACTCGTTCATATAAAACAATATATTGATTTACATTTTGTAAGACACTTTTTGTCAAGAAACACAGTATGCGTGGAGGCGTGAATCATCATGAATAATGCTGTGATTCACACCTGAGAAGACAAAAGATTCGCATAATGACCTGTAATGACCTGCATATTAATGAGCTCTTTCAGTCAGGTAGGCTGTGAAAAAACCCTCTGTGATCATGCTGATAACAGGATTAATGTCCACTCTTGACAAAAAACATGATTTTTGTGATCTCATGCATGCACGTATTATTGCACATCATGTGAAGAAAATTTTGTATAGGCCTATGTTAAATTACAGTACCAGTCAAAAGATTGGACGCATTACTAATGTTTTTAAAAGAAGTCTCAAGTCTCTAACCAAATAATGGTTTTCTATTTTAATATACTTTAAAATATAATGTATTTCTGTGATGCAAACCGTCTGAACATTCCTACCTCTATGGCATTTCATATAGGCTACTATATTTGTTATAATATATAGCCTAAATGTTAATGTGCACTTGACAAACTATACATCATTAAAAAGATCTAAGACTCAAGCTTCACATTTTGACCTCTGTTTTACTCTTAAAATCTTATATTGACCGTAATTTCTTAATATGCTTAAAAGCATGCACATTTGGAGAAATATTAATGGATTCTCATATGTTTATGTCAATTTTCTATACAGAGGAGTAATATTTATTCAATATTTATTGTCATCACTATGAGCGCTGGATACTGTGTTTTCAATTCATACTTGCAGCCGGAGGGCGCTCTGTGCACCTTTAGTCCACAAATTACTCTAAAGAAGAACAGGCCATGTGACATTCCAGGAACTAACAGAGGCTTCCAGAGATCGCTAACCATGGCTATAACATGCAGATAGACACTTTTGAAGATAATAAATACACGATTGCGACGATGTATACATGTATTGCCTCAGAATTTGCGTCTGAATAGCGCTAGCTCCGTGGGCGTGGCCGAATTAGTGGGTAATGAGCTGAATCACGGGCGTCTGACATGTGTCTCTTTTCATACAGATTACATAAACAGAGATTTTTTGTTTTCGATTTGACTTACACGATTTAAAACCTGACATTTCAACGTTTATTTAGACATAAGTCTAATTTTTTTGTGATTAGTATTCACTAAGTTACACTTCATTTTCTGAGAACTATCGGATTGGACTTCGTTCAGAGGGAGACGAGAGATCACGCATCATGTTAGTTTTCTTTATTTTGCAAAAAGCACAACATTTTGTTTTTACTCTGAGTGTACACAAATAAAAGAAGATATTCCACAGATTAAAATGGTGTATAACTCTTATTTTGAGTATTTTGAGTCTCTTTCACACTGGTAAGAAAAAAACCGAGGTGGTATCGCCGGCGATACCTCCGACTCGAGGGAGTTAAACAACGATTTATCCGACCCTCGACATCCCCTGCCGCTTCAAGCTTCTTCTTCGTGGCCAAGAAGGATGGAGGCTTGAGGCCGTGCATTGACTACCGTCACCTGAACTCCCAAACGGTCAAGTTCAGTTATCCCCTTCCTCTGGTCCCGGCGGCTCTGGAGCAGCTACGGGGAGCTCGCATCTTCTCCAAGCTGGACCTGCGGAGTGCGTATAACCTCATTCGTATACGCCGGGAGGATGAGTGGAAAACTGCCTTCATTACACCGTCTGGACACTATGAGTACCGGGTTATGCCGTATGGCCTGTCCAGCTCTCCCTCCGTGTTTCAGAACTACATGAATGAGGTGTTCCGGGAGTTCCTCAACCGGTTCGTGGTGGTCTACATTGACAACATCCTCATTTACTCCCGGAACCTGGCCGAACATCGCCAACACGTCTCCCAGGTCCTCGAGAAGCTCCGCCAACACCATCTATACCTCAAGCTGGAGAAGTGCGAGTTCCATACCACCTCCGTGCAGTTCCTGGGCTACGTCATAGACCAACATGGCATCCAGATGGACCAGAGGAAGGTGGAAACCATCCGCAACTGGCCATTACCTACCACCGTGAAAGAGTTACAACGTTTCCTGGGGTTTGCGAACTTCTATCGTCGCTTCATCCACAACTACAGTCTCCTCAGTGCACCCCTCACCTCGCTCCTCAAAGGCTGGCCCAAGTCTCTGTCCTGGACTCCATCTGCCCGAGAAGCTTTCCACCAGCACCAAGAGGCCTTCCTCACCGCTCCGGTCCTGGTCCATCCGAACCCTGATCTCCCGTTCATCGTCGAAGTCGACGCCTCATCCACCGGGGTCGGGGCGGTGTTGTCACAGCGGCAGGGTGATCCACCACGACTCCATCCATGTGCCTTCTTCTCCAAAAAGCTATCCCTGGCGGAGCAAAACTATGACATCGGGAACAGAGAGCTTCTTGCCATCAAGTTAACATTGGAAGAATGGAGACACTGGCTGGAGGGAGCGAACCATCAGTTCAAGGTGATTACAGACCACCGTAACCTGGAGTACCTTCGTGATGCTAAAAGATTGAACACTCGTCAGGCCCGCTGGGCCCTTTTCTTCACTAGATTCAATTTCACGGTCTCCTACCGCCCGGGAACCAAGAACTGCAAGGCAGACGCCTTATCCCAGCTGTATCAACCCGATCCAGAAAACTCCGATCCTGAACCTGTCCTCCCTCCAGCCATGATCATCAGCCCTATCCAGTGGTCCATCAATCAACGCATTTCCCAAGCTAACCGCTCTGAACCTGCTCCGCCGGGAGGTCCTGAGGGGCTTCTTTATGTTCCACCGGCCCACCGTCAGCCCCTCATGGACTTAGCTCACACCTCTCTGGGCTCTGGACACCCAATAGTGGATCGATTCTCCAAGGCTTGCAAACTCATACCCCTCAAGGGCCTTCCCACTGCGCTCGAAGCCGCCGAAGCCTTGTTCCATAATGTATTCCGTCATTTCGACATTCCCGAAGACATCGTTTCCGACCGTGGACCACAGTTAATTTCCAGAGTGTGGCAAGCCTTCTTCAAGCTTCTAGGAGTGTCCATCAGCTTGTCATCTGGTTACCACCCACAGACCAACGGCCAGACTGAGCGCAAGATCCAGGAGATCGGGAGATACCTGAGGTTATACTGCCACCGGAACCAGGACAGCTGGAGCCAGTTCCTACCCTGGGCGGAGTATGCCCAGAACTCCCTTCGGCAGACCACCACAGGGCTCACCCCGTTCCAGTGTGTCCTGGGCTACCAACCACCACTCTTTCCCTGGTCGGATGAGCCCTCGGAGTTTCCAGCTGTCAACCACTGGTTCCAGCAGAGCGAGGGAGTGTGGGACTCAGCTCATGTCCATCTCCAGCAGGCAGTCCGGAGACACAAGAGGCATGCCGACGCCAGAAGGGGCCCCACTCCTCATTACCAACCTGGCCAGTAGGTATGGCTCTCGACACGGGACATCTGTCTCTGGCTGCCCTGCCGCAAGCTGAGTCCCCGGTACACAGGTCCCTTGGCCATACAGAAGCAGCTCAACGAAGGCACCTACCATCTCAACCTCCCTGCACAGTACCGTATCTCACCTTCATTTCATGTCTCCTTACTCAAGCCCCACACTGAACCCATGTCTTCTCCTTTCACAGATCCTGGTGACGATGCGGTACCTCCTTCACTCCACATCGCCGAAGAAGAGGCAATTCTACCGGGTGCAGGCGATCCTCGACTCCCGACGACGGGGTCCCCAGATTGAATACCTCGTTGACTGGGAGGACTATGGCCCAGAGGAACGTTCCTGGGTCAACCGTCACGACATCCTCGACCCCTCACTCCTCACTCAATTCCACGCTGAACATCCGGACCACCCTGCTCCCCGGGGTCGAGGTAGACCCCGTCGTCATCGCCCCATCTGGTCGTCAGGAGCCGCCCGTGGAGGGGGGGTACTGTCACGGAGTCACAGCCAGCACCCACTAACACCAACGCATCGTCACCAGATCGCCACGCTCCTCCCACTCGTTCACAGTCTCCCGAATACTAATCACCTGCACCTGCATCCCATCACCAAGGACACTATAAAGACTCTCACTCCCTTCACATCATTGTCTGGTCTCGTTACACGTACCTGGACTCCTTACCCGCTACTTACCTGCATCTTCCTGTGTCTTCTTCCCATCGTCTTCCATCTCCAACCGCCTGCTCCACGTTGATTCCTCTACCTGCAAATACAAACCTCCATTATCTTCAGCTAAGTGACTGTTCCGAAAGTGCTCGTTTACCTACTCACCTGAATCCACCATTTACCTGTGTTCGTGCCTCTGTCTTAATAAACATCTGTGTTCACTCACCCCTCTGCCTCCGTCTGTGTTCTGACAAACATATAAGAGACAAAATCTTGTACAGAGACAATTCATATCTCGAATTTTACAAGCATTTTTATTAATTTTGGTGGCATTTCTGACCCTGCACAACGCTATTTTATGCCAACGCCAGACTCTCTTGCTTGTTATTAAGCTTAAGGCTATTGCCTACATCAGAGCCAAGTGCACATCACTGATCATTATAAGCATGAAAATATTTTGTCAGAAATTGAGTTTTGACCATTTTGGACCCAGCTCTCACAGGACTTAACATATCTGTTGGGCACTGATATGTTTGACTCCACGCCACCTTTTTTTTTTTTTTTTTTTTTTTTTGAATGATTTTTGGGACTTTACATTATCCACTCAATAAAGATGTTAACTGTTAACTGCTCTCACAGCGGCAAAAAAAAAAAAAAAATGTTAGTCAACCGTTGGAATTCTCCTCACACAATGGACAGACAAACATAGACAGTGTTTTTGTTGGACATTATTTCAATGGAACTTTCAACTTCTCGTTAAGACTGTGAATTTATGGCATACTGCTTTTGATATTGTCTCAACCTTTTAACATCTTTGTAAACCTGTATTTTTATTATTATTATTATTATTATTATTATTGTTGTTTTTTTGTTTGTTTTTTTAATCTACATTCTGTGTTTGTATTTTATTTCTATATTCTTGAAGTCTACCAGGGGTGGAATGGTTTGGGGTGGGTTCTAGATTTGTATAATTGTATTCTTGGATTTCTTGGCCTTAAAAAAAAAAAAAGAAAAAGAAAACTCAATAAACAGTTGTTAACAAAAAAAGAAATTGAGTTTTGCTATTTAGAACACAATTTAAAGCGGAATTATCATGTGGTGAGCAATCCCCACTGTTGTTAAAACATTAAAATGTAGCATACCACAGGAAAAGTGTTTAAAAGCAGTGCATTCTACAAATATCTCTATTTAAATTCATATATAGGCCTATATATAAACTTATCAATAATGATTTGGTGTAATTTGAGTGCTGAATTCCATTAATGAGAATGGCATTTTTAATCTAAATGTGTATATCAAAACAAAAGCAGTGTTTAAATTAATTCTATTTAGGTCATTACTTCACTCGCTCTAGTAAAACAGTGCATAAGCACAGTCTAGAGTGTGCGGATGGTGCACACATATTTACGCTGTTTTTTTTTTGTTTTTTTTTTGTTTGTTTTTTCATAAATCCTGATATGTGTGTGGAAAATTGCATGGGCCCATTTTGTGTATACACAACGTTTATACATCAGGCCCCAGGTTCTTAAAAAACACATTTTAAATCATAAAAAAAAAAAAAAAAAAACAAAAAAAAAAACCCAGAAACATTGCAATTAGAATATTCCCCAAAATTATGTGGACCTACAATAACAATTATTAACAGCCCTTCACTGTTTTTCTCCGGTAGGAAGGAAAATTAATATATGAGATCTCAATAACATCTCAGTTGCTTCTCCTAGACAGCCACAGGGTTGAATGAGACTTCAGTCAGATGTTTGTCCTGAGAAAAATCTCACACATGAGTTTGAGATCTCAACAGATTTGCCAAGATACCAAAATCTGCAATCAAAAGTCTCAATATAAGCTCAATATATTTTTTTATCATTAAATTCTCTGACGATCAAGTGATTTGAGCTTCTATCCATGTGGCTCTATTACAGTATGTCCCCAAATGACTCGTTTGTGCCTATTCTGCTGGGTAATTTCCTATAGTTGATAGTTAAAAGCAGGATAACTCGAGATCTCCATTAAGTCTCCTGATCGATGAAAGAGACCCAGTCGAGGCTGAGCAATAACATCCAGACTGTCTTGTCTGAGCTGGTCCAGATGCTCTTAGCGGCCTTGTTCAGCTTTTCTTCCCCTCCACTCTGATCCTTCACGCCTCATAACGCTCCTCAGAGAAGCCTCTTCTGCCCATGTGCAATAAGTGAAAATATTGGTGCGAGAGACAGTCGAGAGCTATTCAGAGATATTGGACACCAAAATTCAATAACTTGAAGGAGCCACGATCACAGAGGGGAAGCGGGCAATTTTCAAAACTGCTTGCGTCCTAAGCGAAAGAACGCACTTCCTCGTGTCAAATCGTGACAAGAGCGAAGGTGGAACGGGGTAATTATCACGGCCGATTTACGCTGATGTGGAATTCACAAGCAAGATCCTCTGTGCCTTCTGAATACAAAGTTGCTCTTTGGGAAAGTGAGCTTCATTGTGGTTTTATTTTATGATTTGTTGTTTCCAGCCTCAGGTGGTCACATTCAGAGCTTTGCTGATGAGAATTTCATGCAGTGCTTGTTTGAGACGAGCCGTCTTTCCTCGCTGAACATTGAGTGTGGCGGCCGCCCGTCTGAAGTGTGAACTGAATTATAGATATCTAATTTCAGCTCGACTGCCGGCCACCAGGCCCGCGGTGAGCAGCATGGATATTTTATCACCACCCCAGAAATAAATAAAAGCAGTTTGTCCCTAGGAAGAAAGAAATCAAGCAATTGCGCTGAAGAAAAATGAGAGGGATTGGAGTTTAGAGAAACTCTGGAACCTTCTGGAATCTGAGCACTGCCATTGAGCTTGAGTTTCCAGTTGCGCGTTCAGTGTTCGTGATTATCCGGTTGATGTCTTCAACAGCAGTTCTGGAAGTTTCAGCTCCATCACTAATCAAACACACCCGCTGGTCATTTTCAAATAATGCTAAGACTTTGGTTCAGTTTGGTGTTCAATGTTTTTATAAAACAGTTAGTTCCAGTCCTTGATTCTGATTGGTCAATAGCTGTGTTTTATTAATGTTAAAACATGGCTATGACCGCTTCACCCAACGGTTTTACGTGTCACAAGACCCTTAGCAACCACCCTTAGCAACATAAACATATGTTTGTTCTCATTCATACTGTTCACTGAAGCTTGTATTACCTGCATCTATATATCATTTTCTTTCAGGTCAGTTCTATGTTCTTATTAAAAAAAAAAATCAGTTTGAATGCCAGCTGATATCTTGTCCTTTTAACAGTTAAGGGGTTTTCCCGTGCCCTGACACTGACAGCGCTAGTGTTCACAACAGTATCAGTCCTTTCAAAATAAAAATCTTCGCTACTGACTGACTCACTCAAACAGTCTTTGCTGTCATCTGACTTTTTCTAGTCTGTTTTTAGTTCATCTCCATGAGATGATGCATTCTGTTGCTGTTCACGGTCAGGGACTATTTTTTTTCCAGCGGAAGGAAGGCTTTTAGTGATTTTACTCCATGAAAGTTGCATCGATATATACATATATTTGCTTTAATATTTGTATGGAATAACCATTTTATAAAAGCAATAAGCCCTGTGAAGCCGTGGTTTATTGCCACAGCTTCACATTGCCTCCGCTTTGCGTCGTGCCTGACAACAACCCTTGGCTGTTACAAATTCATTGTAAACCACAGCTTCTTGGGACTTATTGCTTTATTTGGACATTATTTAGTGTTTTGTTATGCGGTTGTGAGATTCTACCCATAACCAAATTCTAACGGAAAGCTTTCACTAGTAGGTATAATATACCTTCTTAAAGGATTAGTTCACTTTCAAATGAAAATTACCCTAAGCTTTACTTTGCTTTGCCCTCAAGCCATCCTATGTGTATATGACTTTCTTCTTTCTGATGAACACAATCGGAGAAATATTAATAAATTATTATTACAGTTTTATCTGGTTCCTCACACACCAGTGTGAATGCAATGTGCACTGAGAAACTAATCACAACTATAAAGAGTTTTAAAGTGCCCCTATTATGGATTTTTGAAAATTACCTCTCATGCAGTGTGCAATGTAGCTGTATGTGAATGTAAACAGTCTGCAAAGTTGTAAAGCTGAAAGTGCATCATAAAAAAAGTTATTGGGCCCTATTTTAATGATCTAAGTCTGAAGCGCATGGTGCAGGTGCACTTAAGACATGTCCGAAACCACTTTTGCTAGTTTAATGATGAAAAAATGGTTGCACCAGGCGCATGGTCCAAAAGGGTTGTACCTAGGCTGCGTTCCACTCCATTTTTAGACATGCACTCGCAAACTTCCCTAAGCACTTCCCCTCTGGGGAATCCCTGCTGCCATTTTGAAGTGCGTTCCACTTCGTGAAGTGGACGAGGGAAGTTTATATGGAAAGACCTACTTCATATGTACACTTTAGGCAGCTCCATATACCACAATGCAACACGATTGTGATGTCACTGCATATCGCGTTTAATTTACCCCACCACAAACAACTCTATGATATATTAATTATTTTTTAAATATCTAAAACACCCCAAACACACCTATATACATATAGAATGCTGCATTAAACAGTTTCGTAAGAAAAAAAAAAATGTAAATAATAAATCAACTCCATAGCAGATTCCAAGTGATCAAGGGCTTAGGACGTTCCAATTCAGCCCATTGTACGAGTTCCGCCAGTAGTGGGCACTCGTACAACGTAAGCAATGACGTACATCCGAGTCAACGAGACTGAGGGAAGTCAGCGAGGGAAGGGCATAAAAAATCTAACTGGAATGCAGCCTTAGTCTCTTAATGAGTCATGGGTGTGTTTTGGGCATAATGTGCAATAAACCAATCAGAGTGTCACCTCCCATTCCCTTTAAAAGCCAGGTGCGTTTGCACCATGGCGGATTGCTATTTACATGGCGGAATATAAACACCCTCAACCTGACGAGTCAGTTTAAATACATGTGTGTATTGCCACGATTGGTCAAATAATTAGCCAATTTCATTCATCGTTACTGCAAATAGGTAATTCTGATACATGCAATGACTATCCATTATGATATGTAGGCATTTTTATCTTTATGTACACAATAATAATCTTCTACATTTAAAACCTTTTATTTTTAATATTTGGCATGTTTGTGTGCTGCTGCGCATCCCTGTATGTGTAACAAGCAGAGTGTATGCGCGTTGTGCACCTGCCTATAGATGCATATTACTAACGGCCCTTTAAATAACAAAAAAAAAATAATAATAATAAAAAATACTGTGCCATTGACTTTAGACCAGGTTTTTGTTGGTCAATGGTGCAGTCGTTTTTAGTTGCCTCAAAATAGCAACACACCAACAATACGCCTGTACACACCTCGTTTTCAGACCAGCACGCCCATGGGCAAACAGATGGGCGCGAGTGCATTTGCTATTTAAACAATGTGGGCGCTGGACATGAAAATGATAACTGCGTCAGGCTGAAACTAGCAAAAAACACTTGGCGTCGCATTGCCCCGGGTGTATGATAGGGCCCATTGTCTCTCAAAAGAAAGAACCGCTTGAACCGCTTAAACGAGTCGTTTGTTATTCAAATCCCATTTTCATGAAGTTCACGTCACAAGTTAACACATTTGCATAATGCCCGCTTACGTTCTGCGTGGACATCCCTCAAGCGCTGTAGCTTGTTCGTGAACATGTCGACAAGACGTTGTGAAAATAATTTTGGTTTATTTTCACTTCGAAAGGATGAGGCTGTGAAGAATCAGTGTTTAAAGATGGGACAGTACACACTTTATTCGGACCAACTTGCTCCTCAGAATCACAACCTGTAAATATGATTAATTATTGATGTTTATATTTTATACTGAGTGTTCAAAATACATAGTTTTGTGTTTTAGCTATATTGTGCATGTTTCCGGCTAGCTAACTCAAGTTATTACTGTCTTACTGAAATACAACTGCTAATCAGCTGTGGACCCACTATTACCTAAAATTGTGTCAATTAATGCAGATTGTCTGTTGTTCTTACTACTTTGAGTAATAATAAAGGATGGAGCAAGATTTGTTTTACAAACTTTAATGTTATATCATTCTCAAGATGAACATCAAACTGAGTAGCGTATCACTGAGAAACGTCCTGCTCAAGTCGTCCTTGCGATGGAGGTTCAGGTTGAATAACTAGTTTTTCCAATATTTCATCATCGGACTCGTGCTCAGATTGATATGGTAAAATCGACGCCATCGTTACAGTGTTTACAGTTTGTACAATTACTGAGCTTTAGGAAGCCTCTGGAGCTGAATCAGTTAAGGTAATGGGCGTTTGTTTCCGACTTGCGCTGTAAGCGACAGACCAATCACAACAGACTGGGCTGTCTGGCCAATCAGAGCAGAAAAGGCTCGTGGAAAAGAGGGATTTAGAGAGACTGATTCATCCGACGAGTCATTTGAGAATCATTTAAAAATGTGGTGATGTGCAATGTATATTTTGAAAAAATTAAAGTGTTCTTTGACCTTTGATGCATGTAAACCTGTTGTAGGAGACCTCCTAGTGAGAATTAGGAACCTTTCAAATAGCATAATAGGGGCACTTTAAGTCACTTTAAAGTCTAACTATAAAGTCAAAGTCAAAATATCATCATACTGTAGTAAATGTTTTGGCAATGCCTGCTTATTTATTTATTTATTTTTTGGAGAGTTAGGCCATGAGCCAGTGAGCGAAGAGTCAGCATTCAGGACACCTGCATATTAATCTACTATACAATCGTATTCAGTTATTAAATATATCCAAATAATTCATATTTACATATGATATAGTCAATGAAAGTTTGTCCAGACACTAAACATCAGCGACACTAACCTTTGCTTACAAGTTATAAAAAGAAGGTAGGCTGAAAGGTCAAAGCGTCTTCACACTGGGTTCATGTGCATCCGTGTCTCTGTCCTGTAGGGCCTCAGCAGGACACGTTTCCCACAGCATAATGTCACAAACACTGTGCTAATTAGCCCGCCGCATGAAAACAGACAATTAGCATACAATTATTTCACTGCAAAAGAGCCGCTTAATGATCATCTGAACAAGTGGCAGCGTTAAACGAACCTCTGCAGAAGCACAGTAATGTTGCTTCACCGCAAGACATTTAATGAAATTTATTTGCTCATTATCTCAGAGACCTTGATATTTTATCATTCGCTGTATCAGCGCTGATTTAATATGGCAAAGCAAATTACACCTGAGCTTTTAGTAAAAGAGGTAAACGGATTAATTACTTATACATTAGTCACGATTGTAATGACATGGATCAGACATGATGTCTTGATTCATTCAGTGTGAGTCTGATGTCAAGTGACAGCGATATCTCTACTGTAAATATTTGTATGATATGTCATGGTTTATGGCATCGTTCTTACAAGTGGATCTGTTTTGTAATGCATAGTAACTCTCTGGCCGTAATAGAGTTTTCCAGGATGCAATAACTCTATAATTTTCCACGGAGGTCACGTATAAACGAGCTCCATGGAGTATATATTTTTCCTAATATTGTGTGTGAGGAATGATGGATGGTTATATCTGACCTCTTTAAACGGGTTTGTGCAAATCTGGTGAGTGTGCTGGTTTTATGTCAGAAACGCTCTGGTTAAATCTCTCTCTCTCTCTCTCTCTCTCTCTCTCACACACACACACACACTCTCTCTCTCTCTCTCTCTCACACACACACACACACACACACACACACACACGTGTAATGTGACTGAAAACAGACCTCAGGCTTTGATGGTGGTGTGTGAACATCACATTTACAGACTTTTCCCAGATAAACAAATGTCCATGCTGCATTAAATGACTGGACATTAAACCCTACAGCCTTGATGCATGAACGATCACAAATCAGTGAATGACAGCAAGGAAAAGAAATGCAAAACGTAAATAAAAACTGTAACTAGCCAAATAATCATGCATAGAATTACAGACAGTGCAATGAATAACTTTTGAAACAGTGGTGAAAACACTTCCCATTTATGTTGTAGATATCAAAATCATGCGTAAGTCAAGCTCCTGATCAAACAATTTTGGAGCAATAAAAAAAGTGGACGTAAAAATCAACATACACCCAGCTAACAAAAATATATTCTAAGAATGTTTTGCTAAGGTTCCCATTAAGTTATGAAAACATTATTTCTGAATGTTCTCTGAAATTTCAAAACGTCCAGTTTTAAAAATGTTTTCTTGGTTATGTGAACCTTAAGAACACATTCCATTTTATATTTTTGCAAAAATGGGAACATTACTTTTTAATGTTCTCTGAACATTCTGAAACAAGTAATAACATAAAAAAAAAAGTTAGAAGAACGTCCAACTAAAACTTATCAGAAAAAAACAAAAAAACATTCCATGAACAATGTATAAATAATGTTTTTATGCTAATGTTTTAAGAACATTATTAAAGACCAGGGGCCGTATTCACAAAACATTTTATCTTACCACTAAGAGTTCTCCTAAATAGCAGTAAAAGTTCTTAGCTAAGCGTTTTCTCTTAAAACATATTCACAAAGCTGCTGAAACAAAGTTTTACTAAGGAATAGAGAGAAGTCTTAAGCTAAGAGAAAGGGTGGGGTTGACCTCGTTGCAATGGATGATGTCAACACTCTTACTATAACTATGCTCACGGTGATTGGCTGATAGGGGAGGGGTCTCTGTCTGTGATTTAATCATAGAAATTTTGTAGAACAAGGTATGATGTTGCCATATTCAAATAAAGATTTTAAAATTTAGGCTAAGTGTCACTTATTAAACAAGTATATGTTCAGCTAATTGTCAGCCTCTAACATGTCTGCATCTTGAGACACTGCAGAATTCAATTGACAAATTATGTTTTTTAAACAAAGTCTGGGAGGAGCACGTTCAAATGGTTTATCTAATCAGCTCGAGAGGAGGCATATTTATACATAGCCAACTCACCTAGTTACCTTGACAGTTTTCAGCATCCCTCCGCCACCCCGACTCCTCACTCTCGACTGGTTCCTATTCCCAGCCAGGGATACAGGGGAGTACAGGGTTTGGGCTAAATTCTAAGCTCGGAGCCCTTGATCCCCTCGGACAGCACGTCAAATATGCTTATTTTACTTGTTTACTCTATTCAATAAAGTGTAAACTTGTGAAAACAGCTGCCACAGGTAAACAATATCTTCTTATTTATTTATTAAAGATTTATTTTTGCACAAGGTTATCAAGGCGATGATAGGATTATTTTCAGTTTGACTACAATGTTTTATTCTCCATCATTCAATAAAATTTGCCTTTACATAAATGAATGTTTATGTTATGTCACTGCAGATTAAAATCTATAAATCAAAATATTTATTACATTCATGAAGAAATAGCACCTATCGCCTATTGTCTCATTGGTGTACAGTGTCTTTGGGTAGATTGCCAGCAACAACCATTTTAGGATTGTTTTCTTTTTGTTAAAACTTTTCACAGATTTAAGAGCTAGTTTTAGCGCTAAAATGCTTTGTGAAATACTCTTAGTGGAAAAATTTAGGAGTCCTAAAATTAGGACTGACACACCCATTATTTTTAAGCGTTTCTCCTAAATCGGCAAGTTAGGAGCTACTTTTAGCCTTAAGATGTTTTGTGAATACGGCCCCTGATAACTTTGAACGAACATTTTGTTAATGTTACTGAAAGAATGTTTGTTCATAACTTTGAGAGAACCTTACCAAAAGTTCTAAGAATGTTCCTTGTTAGTTGGGGTGTTCGTATTCATGCATTTAGCAGAATATCACTTACAAAAGCAATGTACAAGAACACAAATCACTCACAGTGCAGTCCTGTTTTATGTGTATGTACTATGTACTTACTAGACTAATAAATGGTACTCAACCAGAATATTTGCTGCTTTTGACACATAAGTGGTGCTATAACCACAGACTTCTGAAATTTATCTGGTGAATGTATCAAAGCAAATTGCGATGAACTAGATTTGACAGTTGCAGCCAGCTAAGAATGTTAGAAAAAACATTGTAGTTAAATGAATTTACAGGAGCAAATTTAGCACTTATGAATGATATTCATTCAATTTGTTACAATTCCAGCCCAATGGTGCAAACCACCCACATGTGATTGGCTTGTATTCACCACCACAGAAACATTCTGGCTGACTACCTACTGTATGTACTAACCCTTAAACTGACCTTAACCCATATTAAGTACTGTAAAATAAAGTTCAACCAAGATTTTCAAGCCATGTCTGTTTATATAGGCTGGTGTTCAGAAGATACATGACGCAGATCAGTTGAGATACTTTTAATAAATACATAGAATATATACAAGCACGCTAACATCACCTAGCTGAACAGAACAGGGAGTATATATACACACAGTTAACAAGGGAACTAAATTAACAACAGGTGAATGTAATCAGTAACTAAGGAAACTAACTAGGGCACAATAAATACTAAACTGAAAGGGTAAACATGAAATCAAGACACATGAAAAAAACAGCTGAACAAGACATAGCCCTGACATAACTCCCCCCTCCCTTGCACTGTGAAGTAATGTCCAACTGTGAAGGGAGGGAATGGGCTTTGAATGGGGATGAGGGGCTGGCGAAGGACAGAACACAGGAGGAGCCGGCTGAGAGGAATACCACGGTGAAGTCAAAGGAGGGATGAGCCAGGTTGTAGCCTTGATGGGTCTCATGGATGGGATCTGGGGATTGACCGACTGAGGTGGAGCTGGTGACCTAGGAAATCCCAGCGAAGCCATGAGGATGATGGCCCATGGCGACATCGTAGGCCTGGAAGTCCGAGGTGACGCCGCCGGCTTAAGAGACCGAGGAGAAGATGGGGGCCAGAGAGAGCAGGGTGAGAGAGGGAAAGAGGAACCCGGTGGAGCCAAAGGGGTGGAGGGCTGAGGCACAGCTGAAGGCCCGGTAGTCTGCTGCAGAACAAGGATGACGAATGACCAAGGTGGAGTAGGAGAGACGAAGGAGCCCAGTGGAGCTTGAGCGATGTTGGACCACGGAGGAGCCAATGGAGTGCAGAGCCAAGGTAGAGCCGATGAGCTGACAGGGCGAGGTGTAGTCATGGGCCTGGAGGCCTGTAGTGAAGCCAGGGGATCTGTCTCGCAAAGCTTGGCTAGTCGAGAGGAGATCCGAGGAGGAGCTGGAGAGTTGGTGAGAGTCTGCGATGTGAGCGGAGCTGAGGAGCTGCATGCCAGTCCTAGGGTCTGGATGGAGTCAGTGCAGGAGACAAGGGGGTGGGCAGGTAACAGGGTGGGACTGGGTCATCTAATATATGCTTTGGAGTAGATACTGGGGCTGGCGGAAAATCTTTCTTGCCCTCCAGGACATTCCAGGCTGGGATGACAGGTCCTTTCTGGAGTGGGCAGAGAGATGGCTGCTGGTGATGTAATATGTGCCGGGGAGTCGGAGTTGATCGTGGCATCGTTTTCGACGCCTCCCATGGTGAACAAGGATCCGCACAGCCACAAGGTGTAATCAAAAAACTCGGTGAAAGGACGGTGATCCTCCCCCAACAGCAGCATCTGGCCGAGGATATCCAGTCCATCCCGCTCCAGAAGAGATGTTTGAGAGTTTCATCATCCCTGCGCGTCTCGTTGTAGAGTTGCAGAAAGCCCTCCACATATTCCTCCAACATCCGGCCATTCTGAGGGTAACAGTCCTAGCGGTATAGGCTGGTTATCTGTCACATATAGGCTGGTGTTCAGAAGATACATGACACAGATAATCAATCAAGATACTTTTAATAAATATAGAGAATATATAAACAAGCACGCTAATACCACTTAACTCAAAGATGTGAACTGACAAGGGGCTGAACAGAACAGGGAGTTTATAGCCAGGTGAAAAAGACGTAGTATTAAATGTATTAAAAATATACTTGAAATGCAAGTAGTATGTTAATAATACATTTGTATTCCCAACATGCTTATTTGAAGTGCATTAAAAATATATTGAATTGCATTTTAATATATTTCTAAAAAATATACTAGAAGTACTTTGGTAATAAATATATGCTTAGTTACACTTTTAAGAAATATGCTAAAAACAAGCATACTTTTAATATATTTCTAAACAGTATACTAGAAGTACTCTGGTAATAAATATATACTTAGTTACACTTTAAAAAAAATATGCTAAACACAAGTATACTTTTAGTGAAGTTAGTGTATTTACAGAAAACATTCTTATGTTACTCTTACTTAAAGTATATTTTATGTGTACTTTAAGTACATAGTGTCACGGTCACCATCACGTTTTGTTTGTTTGGGTTTGTTATCTGTCACATGTGCTCCTTTGTTCCGTTTTTCCCGCCACAATCTGTCACCATGGACATTAACCAGATCATCACAGCTGTCTGTCATTTGAGTTAATCGCCTGTGTATTTAAGTTCCTGTCTTCCCTCAGTTCATTGCCGGGTCTCGTATGTTCATTGTGTTGTGTTGCGTTCCTGCCTGTATCTGTATCTTTCCCGTTGGATTCAAGTAAAGACTTTATTGAGAGTTTTCTTCGTCGTGTGTTTCCTCTCAACCAGCATGTTACACATAGCAAAATGATTCAGCTTTTAGTGGGTTTAAATGTACTTTATACCATGTGTAGGCCTACTGCAATATATTTTAAATATTTATATATTTAGAATTTTAATATTTTGAGAAAGATATTTTGAACAACATTTTTAACATTTACAATGTACCAACTTGTATTATAATTGTATTATAAACATTTGTCAACTATTATTAAGTATTGCCATAAGCATACTTAAAATGAATATGTTGCTCAGATTTACTTGTTTGTACTTGTAAAAGGTTATACTACTTAAAATGCTGTTGTCCATTACATGTTAATTTTAATAGACTACTACTGGAATTCCCACAAGGATTTCAACATCATATTATTTGAAATGCATCATAAATCAATTTTCGAAAGACACTTAAAAAATCCCTGTATATTTACTTGTGTTTAAATTTAAACAACACGTGTAACACATGTGATGAAACCTGATTGGTTCCAAGGCCATTGATCGGCTCTGATTGGTTCTTATGATGATGAGCTTGCAGTCGCAGGCAGCCTTGCACCAGATATGCTGTGTGTGGGTATGTGCCTTGAATGTTAATAGAAGTCTAAAATTAATTATATAGACTAGAGCAATCGTGTCACTTTAGAGCACTTGGATGAGACCACTCGATTCATATGGATTATTTTATTTATTTATTTTTGCGATGAACTTTTTGAAACGTGAACGGTTTTGGTGAATCGTCTTTCATCAGAGGAAGATCAATCTCTGAGATTTAATTAAAATATCTAAGTTTTTAGTTGCTGTTTGCATAAACAAAAAGCTCACTATTTAGTTTTTTCCTATAGGTGGATAGGGCTGCTGTGCATTTGTTAATAGATAACACGTGGAATACGGACGTTAACCACTGTAACATGATACTGACACTAGATATCTAGCAACTTAAGCACTGGTATAAAGTCAAAGTCCCTTTCTAAAGACTTGATAAATTTGTTTAAAATCAATGTGGTGACATTTGTCTGTCTTATAAAACATATAAAACATAACTATAAAACATTGTCCAATGCATTGGCAGAAAAAATAATTAGTCATTAATAACATGTACAACATTAAATTTAACTTTCTTTTTATTTGCTAATTTAAGTGGTGTATTTATTTCTGATTCCCTGAACAATTTGGCTTCATTGTAATGAGGTAAATGATCTTTGAAAAAACATGTTATGAACATACAATTACTTTGTTTGAGCTGACCAGCTAACTATGGTAGTGTTCATTGATTTGTGTTTATATTTGTTCAAGCTTGACAATTTTGCCTTTCTGTTTATTTTCTAATATACATTTCTAATTACAGATAAGTACAAAGATTAAATTGTAAAAAGGGATGCTTATAAGAGAGCATACATCTGAAACTGCTGAGGCTGTGAAGGGTTTCGATTATATTACCCACCAGGTACATTGTACTCAGCCTATTGTCATTCTTAAAAGGAAAACAAATCATTATTCATCATTTGCCTGACTTTTTTGTTGTTGTTGTTGTTGTTTTTCAGATCAGCTGCTATAAAAGACAAACTGAAATCCGAGTGCAGAGACAAGTGAAGAAGAGTGTGTTTTAATGTCGTATCACCTCTGTTATAGAGATTTTTGAATCAGGCCTAATAGAGGGTGATTCGGTCAATCTTGGAAGGAAAATATTAGCAACGTGTCCATTCCAGGTGTCTAATTTGTGCTTCCTTTGAGTCATTTGTGTAAAAATCTGTTTATTTTTTAATTGTTTCTGTTTTTTGGTAAAGCAGCAGGGTACTTGTCCTAGTTGTCTTGGCATACAATATTTTGCACAACTTCTAATTTCTTTAAATCTTTACAACAGAGGTGTAGAGAGTGCATGTTAGCATTACCACAATAGACACATTCATGGGAAATACCTTAGGTTAAAATAAACCACAATTATCAATATACAACATACCCTGTAATACTCACAGTTTGCTTTATTGCTTCAAATATCAATATCAGTGACTTTGTGAATAAACTCTGCTCACTGTAAATGGTGTTGTTGGGCTTCTTCTAATCTTATGTTCATTGTAACTCATAGAGTGCTGTATAGTGACAACAGACGAGGATAAAAATGGACACTCTCATATGTCATACTTGATCAGGACATAGTCAAAAGATAAATTGAGAAGTCAACAAAATTCTAATGAATATCAATGCAAATTATAATACATACTGTATATTCAATCATGGATGCAAAACTGTTATTCATTGGTTAATTTTATATAAATTATTTTTCCCTTTCACAGATCCTGTGATAAAGCAGTCTTCAAATACTACAGTGTCTGAATTGCAAGCCCTTAGTTGCAGAAAATGCAAGTCGTGCTTAAAGAAGTGACCCTCCACTTGAAGATGAAGATGTGACATTTGAACTCTTGTTTCTTTGTTTGGTTCAGGCATTTGCATGCTTACATTTGTAAAAAAAAAAAAAAAAAAATAGCACTATTCACTTCTGCACTTTGTTTTTTAGTGACTTTTTTCCCCCCAGAAAATTGCATTGTAATGCTTATTCATTGATGTAAAATTCTGTACTTTTTAGTAATACAGGTATAACTGAAATGTTTTTTTTTTTTTTCATTTATTTGAATGTATTTTGGTCAAAAGATTAAATGCTGTTGTACTTTTTTTAAATGTACTGTAAGAATATTTGCAATGTACACAACAATATATAGTGCATTAAAGTTTTCTAGATTTCAAAGTGTGTGTACATGTGTATATACTGTAAAAAAACAGCTTTATAATAAACTAAGTAGTGTAATGCTAATGCATTTGTAATGATCTGAAATTGTATTGGAAATGTACATAAAGCACATTAAAACAATGCTTCAAATATACTCTAACTGTAATTCAAGGAGTATTTAAAGTACATTTTAAATGTATTTAAAGAAATACACTTAAATTGCACTAAATGTACTTAAAATGGGTCCATTTTAACATAGTTTCAATGTATTTAATATACTGCAAATAGCCTAAAATTGAACTTAAGTACATCTTGAAATACACTTATTACACTTAAAGTTGTTTCAAAATAATACATTTAATATGCACTTAGTATAGTATATTTTTAATATATTAAGTGTGTCCAAAAAAGCACAATTTAAATATATTTTCTTTTCACCTGGGTATGCACACAGTTAACAGGGGAACTAAATGAACAACAGGTGAATGTAATCAGAAACTAAAGAAACTAACTAGTACCCAAGGAAGACTAAACTGAAAGGGTAAACATGAAACCAAGACACATGAACAAAAACACAACAGAACAATGCATAACCCTGACAATGTCAGCAACTGGGGCTGTTTTCATGGCAAGAGCTGTGTTGTACATTTCCTACAAGTAACACAAGAGTTATGTAAATACAATAAAAATAAATAAATAAATAAATAAATAAAAGTTATAAAAGTTTATAATTTTGTTTTACAATTACATATGATAAAAAAAAAATATAAGGCCTGGTTTCACAGACAGGGCTTAGATTAGGATTAGGCCTTAGTTCAATTAGGGCATTTAAGTGGCTTTTATAAACATGCCTTAGATAAATAATAATAATAATAATAATAATAATAATAAATAAAAAAAAACCTTTACTGGTGCATAGTATACATTTTAGTCTGGGACTATGCTTAAGCCTTGTCTGTGAAACCAGGGGTAAAACTTTTATTGGTAAGATCTTATTAAACAAGTCCTTAAGAGAGCTTATTGAATAAAAATGTTATCTTCTTGCATTAAAAGCAGGACAGTCCAATTAGATATGTTTAATAAAAAGAGGGATTTTGCAGAACTTACATAAAGATATTTCTTCCTGTATATACACTGTAAGTGCATGTACAGTAAAATAACAAGCAACTGAAGAAAAGAAAAAGCAAAGTTCAGAAAAGCAAGTTCAGCTGAACTAATTCATGTCAGGGTGCGATGGTACAAAAACCAGCATGTGTTGTATTATACATTATTATATCTGGAGTTTCACAGAGTGTTAGTGTTGCTTTGTGTAATGCTAAAAGCGATGGCTGGGTTAGCAAACAACTGTTCAACTGAGAAACTATACACACACACACACGAGCTTTTGTTTTTGTACATATCGACTGCAGTAAACTGCAGACGCACCTGGTTGCAGGCTTGGCGGTTGTGATATAACTAGCACAATATTTATAAGAGATGGAAATAGTTAGTGAGCGGCTCGTGGGCTACATTGATATATCAGCAGTGGGTTATTCTGGAGAGGATTATTTCTGGAGATGTTGGTTTTTGTGTGGGAAGAGTTGAATTCTCACTCCTCCTCGCATTCACTCTGTCTCTAATGCATGTCAGCCTGAGGGAGGCCAGCCTTTATTTATAACACACACACACACACACACACATACACACACACACACACACACACACACACACACACACACACACACAGACACACAGAGATAGAGAATCAGATACAGGTGAGGAGGTGGTTTGCAGTTGAAGCCTAAAACACACTTTACTCAGACACTTCTAGCTACCCAAGCTTGTTTTGCACGGCATTGTATTCCCAAAAAGTGTTGTACCACAGTTCATAATGCGATGAAAGTACGATCAGTTTTCACTTTTAGCTCAAATACTCATCATGGAGTTGCAATGGTGAGATCACTGCATTCGTGTCTGTGATCGACTACAACGCTCGATGCTGCGACCTTTTATGCAACAGGAGTATATCTAAATATAATTCTGTAATCAAAATGTTTCATGATTAGTTAATTTTAGAAGCTTGTAATAGTTAAAACAGTTAAAGTTTTCACATGTAGTACATATTATATATGCAAAGATTTTAGACCATCATACCAGTGGCCATTTACATTGAAGGAGACACAACCCTTTAAACCAGGGGTGCACTGTAAAAAAAAATTCTGTTGTTTATACAAGTTGTTTTATCATGGTAACACACATGACATTTGAATAATGCAATAAACATTCATGAAACAACAGAAGATGTAACATAAAACCCAAATGTACATAACTGATAACAAAAACTTTTAAGAGACATGATTATTTAAACAAAATACCTTCAAATGTGAAGTGTCACTTAGGGAATTCTAGGAATGTCAGTTTACAGATTTTGACAGTAAATTATATGTTAATTTGTTCTTTTTTCTTCTAAAAATTGTACAATTAACAGCATTTTACTGTAAAATTACATGAAATGTCCGGTAAGATATTTTACCATTTTCCCCTGTATATAGTACAGGAACTTACAGTTAACCTATTAACATTTTTTTTCCGTAGCGTTTTTACTATATTTTACAGTTAAAATTACACTCATTTTTTTACAGTGTGCCCAATCCTGTTCCTGGAGATCTACCTTCCTGCAAAGTTCAGCTCCAACCCTGATCAAACACAACTGAACACAACAGCTTTTCTTCTCTATTGTGATGTATATCTGAGTGAAATGACTTCTGGAGCAAGAACAAATGTAGGCGGAATTGATTTTGTCCATGGGGAATTGAATGGACGGTTGTGGTTTGCTATTGGTGGATCTCATGTGAGTGACAGGTTGTCCTGCCCTCATGCCAGTGAACATGTCATCAGAAAGGAGATGAGAAGTCACTGCAAGAGGGAGGGAAAATTATTTTGATTAAAGATTATGAGGCACATGAATTTAAATACATGATGTGCATGGATAAATCATTTATAATAAACACTGCAACATTTTGTAACATTTATAAAAACTTTCATTAATAAATCATTAAAGCTGCAGTCCGTAACTTTTTTGGTTAAAAATGATCCAAAATCAATTTTTGAGCAAGTACATAACCAGCCAGTGTTCAAAACTATCTCCTTACCTTACCCGATTCACAACGGTAAGCTTGTAATAATGTTTTCTAATTTGGGTGGGTTTCTGTGGGAAATTCAAGCATGCAGCCGTTCGTCTTTGCGTCATGTCTGTTTACATAAAGAAGGAGTCCCAGCTAGTAGGCTATATGGCATGTGGACAATGCTACAGGCGGTGGATCATTTATAGCCTTTTCTCACAGCAGCTGCAATAATTAAACTTATCATTTTGATGGCGGATTGAAATCCAGAAAGGTCCAAATGACAATCATCAGTGACAACTTGAGATTCACCCGTAGTCAAAATAAAAAAAAAACTTCGGACTGCGGAGTGGCTACAGAAATTGAAATCTACAGGTAACGCTAATACACACTAAGTACACATAGTCACGGAATGCTGATGTTATTAACATTAACAATTTGAGAACAAAGTATAACAATGATAATAATTTGCACGGTTTGATCCGAGCTAAGCAATTGTTAGATTTAAATCACCATTGACAGCGCGATTTATTGTAATGCTTTTTTTCTCAGTTGGTCAGAACAAAAGTGGCAGACATGTTACTTACTTGTTCAGATGACATTTTCCGGTGAAAATTCTTATTTTGGTCATACTTCCAAGGTGTAGAATCTGTGATTCCGAAGTACAGTATCCACACCAATGTGGTGACTGATAGCAAACATTAACATTCGCGCTGAGGAGCCATGCCGATGCACAGCCCACGTAAAGATGATAATTCTGCAAATAACTGCAATTGCAAGTTTCAAACAGAGATGGCGACAATGAGGCAAAACTTATGGACTGCAGCTTTAACAAACATTATATAATCATAGGCGTATTTTGCGGGTGGGACATATCCCCACCACTTTTTGCCAGGGTCGATATTGTCCCCACCACTTTTTTAAAAACATCTTGCGGCATGGATGTATACTAATACAAAAGAAACATCTCTGGTGGATTAGCAATTCATTCGTTTGTGTTAAATAATAGGCGATCTGGCGCTGGATGTCGTTTTTGAAATCATGTTGAGTGTTCGTTGCCGCTGTTATCAGTAGCGCAACAGTGTTCTCCTGGCGCTCGTGCACACTGCGCAGTCTTCACATGGAAAAGCGCTTCAATCTATCGCTTAACTCTGTTGCGGCCGGAGACTCTATTCGTTCCAGTGAAATCACAAAACAAAATGCACATAAACGTGTCCCTGCTCTTGATATACAATCATTGATGAACATCTTTGGTTTTAATGAGAAAAAAAAAAATTAATAAATTACACGAGGGCGGATTAGAACCCACAACCTCTGGCACACTGAACAAAAATTCTACCCCTAGTCCATCAAGACAATCTAATATTAGTTAAAGATCAAAGTATTTATTGGCTAATGTAAATTCTCTCGAGACTAACAATATATTGTTTTATAGTAGATGTAAGGACGAAACTATCATATTAAATATGAGGTCTATGTCAATAAATTTTGTGCATTTATTATTGTAATGATACAATTACAATAGACTCCCCACCTACCACACACATTCCTGTCCCACCCACTTTTTAAAACAAAGTTACTCCACTGTATATATTGCTTAACAGATCATTAGTTAATATATTCATATAGCTAGAAATATGATAATGTGCTTGTTAATGTTTACTAATGAACTTGTTAAACATTATCCTAATGATTAACAGATCATTATTCAATGTAAATTGAAATGCTTACAAATTTCATTAAACTTCCAATTCATATGATCTGTCACGTTGTCAGTTTGTTTTTGCTTGTGTTTCATATGTTCCTTTGTTTCCACAGTTACCGTCATCATTAGTTTATTTGTTTCAGCTGTGTGTCATTATCTTGTTTCAGTTTGTTATTTAAGCATCACCCTTGCATTCACTCTTTGTCCAGTCACTGTTGTGTTTAGATGTGTTTGTACTACCTGTTTGCCTGCTTTTTGAAGTGGAATTAAACCTTTTGAGTTTTTGGAACCTGATTCTTCTGTCTTCCCTGCATACATCGTTACAGATGACTGGACCTACCAAAACAAACAAAATGGCTGAAGATCATCTTTTCTCTCTCTGCCAAAATGCTCGTCCTCTGGAGCAGTATGTGGAGGAGTTTTTAAAGTCTTCCCATCTGGTGAGTTGAAGCAACGCCACTCTCAATGCCTGCTTTCAGGTGGGACTGGATGATGAGGTAATCCGGTTCCTATTTCCTGGTCCTTGTGCTTCACCATTAGCCGATTTCATTAATCTTATTCTTTGGTTAAATGGTTCTGATTTCTTGGTGGAAGAAGTTAGAGAACAATTACAACCCTCATCCAGTCCCATCCCGGAAGAATTTGGGCACTCCAACTCACCCCAAGCCTGAATCCAAACCCTCCATATCCCTTAACATCAGGACAATCTCAGCCACTCCAGAGTCCATTCTAGTGCCAGTATCCTCCACATTCTCCTGGGAGAGGACAATACTGAGCCCAGCCCAAAAAATCCTACCTTCAACACTCTGGTGAAATCTTCAAACCCATTCCAGTGTGTGAAATCGCCGAGCCTTGTTCCAGTGTGTGAAAATCTCCGAGCCTGTTCCAGTGTGTGAAATCCCTGAGTCCGTTTCAGCCCCAGAGTTGAGTCCTGAGAATGCAGCGCTGACCATTATGGCCACGACCATTTTGTGTGGGCTCCAGCCCCTGACCAGAGTCTAGTTAAGGCTCCAGCCCCTGACCAGAATCATATGCCTATACATATCAAAGGGTGGTGCTTAGTTACGTTTAGCTAAATGCTTGCTAAAGACATAACACAATTGCAATTTAGGAGCAAAACTTTTTTTTTTTTTATTGCCTCAGAACCTAGTATATTATATCAAGGATTATGTCAACAGGAGAAAACAAATAAATTTTTCAAGAAAATACTTGTTCATTTATCAAAACAATGTAATATAAACCGTTTGAACAGTGTTCCCTTATAGTAATCAAACGGACCCCTGTACACTGTTGATCCCTTAACCAACCCTTAAACCTTACCCGTATCCCACCTCAATAGCAGCAAAAGTGTTTTGCAATAGAACCTTAACACAGGTACATACCAAACAATTATTTATTTTTTCAAGTACAGTACAGCAGTTAAAGACACCTAACATAAAGTAGGACCAGTCATTCTTATATTGTTCAATTTTAATTTACATTAAGTAATATGTTAATCATTATCTAATGTTCATTAAGTTCATTAGTAAACATTAACAATCACATTATCTTATATTTCTAGCTATATATATATATATATATATATATATATATATATATATATATTCAAAATAGCTAGAAATATGACAGCTTTAACTTCCATGCTGGCAAGTGACCAGGTTAATCACATCTACATGTGCATTAAACGTGAATTATATATTATAAAAATATTTTTCATCAATTTAAAAAAAAAACAAAAAAACAACAACAACAACAAAAACCCGGATATTCAAAAACCGAGGGTCAGCCGTGTCACTGAAAACTATCACAGATATTAGATTCAAGTTATGTCTTAAGTGAATGTAAACAGGCGGTACAAAAAAAATCGGATATCAAAAGACGGGATCTATGCATTAAGCCTTGTCCAAGAAAAGCTACTGTGTTTTTTTTTTTTGGGCAAACGTGTTTCCCTCGCCTTGTGGTGGCGTGCCACCAACTGATTATATTAAATACAACTAAAAGGTGCAATTAAACTTTAATTCAAGTTTTGTTGAATTATTATTTTTCAATCTCATGTTATTGAGACACGTGTACACGAGAATGAACCTCATTGGTTACATGTGCGTTATTCAAGTTAGGTTGAGCTTCTGCTTATGTTCGCTGATCAATGTTTACATGTGAGTAAAAGCCTAAATTAAATCTTTTCATCATAACAAGCGATTGATTTTCTTCAGAATTTGGAACAATAACAAAGGCATAGCTTGATGGCGCAGTGAATGAGCGTGGAATCATTGGAGTTGTCGTCTTCACCGCCACAGCCAATGGAAAGCAATCCGATGGGACTCAGGCAGAAATCATCTTCATGGATGATGAACTAATGTATTAAAGTTTTATTAATGTTACTGTGGTATGAAGCAGGGCAGGACTGACAGCCATGGGAGCAGAATGAGGGCAGTGGAGCGACTGCCATTGAGAGACACCTCTGCGACACATTGGTCTCGAGTCTCATGGAGGAGCTTTGGAAGGATATGGAATGACGAAAGTTAAGTTAAGAGAGGACCAGGCCTGAGACATTTTATGTTGCTGTTTTATTATGCTTATATGCCCCAGTTGCTAGTTTCGTTTTGTTGTTTTATTTTTATGATTAAAGTTATGTTAAATGTTTGCTGGTTCCTGCTTCCTTCCCTGAACTTGAACTCACAATTACATTTGATCACTTAAATTCATATTATTTTATTTCATTCTAATAAATTAACTGCAAGTGCTGAATTACTAATACAGGTCACTTTATTTGACGGATTAAAATTGTGGAGTAACGCAGTGCTGTTTTATTTGGTTAAAACAATCATACTAAAAATATGTTTGAGTGTGTTGAAAGTTATGTTATGACATTACTGTGTGTTTGCTCCATGGCTGGTATGAGACACTTTTTGCACACTGCAGTAAGCTTGATCAATATTAGAATATCATATTAATAAAAGCTGGATGACTTTTGTTGCTAAATGGCATGCAATTAATTTTAAAATATATTGTATGGTGGACAAAATGCTGTATTACTGTTACTAAAATAAATAAATAAATAAAATCAAATCTTTCTGATTATGCTATGTTAGCCACTTGACAAAATAATGTTGTCTCTGAGGTATGATACAAACATGTTACTCACGGTAAATCAAGAAAACGAGATTCAAACAATAAGACTTAATGTGTTGAGCTATATAACAATGATTAGTTTTCTGTTGATAAAGGTATCCAAACAGTCTAATAAAACGCACAATATATTAAAGCGTCTTTGGTGTTTCCATGGTTTTTACGGAAGTAGGACCAGAAATCGAGGGTAACATGGATACGACATCATTGACAGGCGATGCAATGACACTGGTTAAAATGATGAATTTCTCTGGATTTAAACGTTGGTGTCACAATCTCCGTTCACCTGTCCAGTCACCTCAGCACACTTTGTTTCCCAGAATACCAAGAACTCCTAACCTGACTCCCTACCACAGAGGTCATTCTCGAGTTTCCTGTTTGTTCAGAAGTGACTACGGAGATTGTTCCCAAATTCCCTGTGTGCCCAGATGCGACCACAGAGGTCGTTCCCGAGTTTCCTGTTTGCCCAGATGTGACCATGGAGGTTGCTTTCAAGTCTTTTGTCTGTCTAGATGTGACCACGGTGGTCGTTCCTGAGTTTCCTGTTTGCCCAGAGACGGCCATGGTGGTCTTTCCTGAGTTTCCTGTCTGTTCAGATGCGACCATGGATGTCGTTCCCAAGTTTTCTCTCTGTCTAGATGCGACCCCGGAGTTTGTTCCAGAATTTCCTTTTTATCAAAATGCCACCATGATCTCCTGTTCTCCGAGTTCCCTCGATGTGGCCAAGGAGGCTGCCATGATCCCCTGTTCTCCGAGTTCCCTTGATGTGGCCAAGGAGGCCGCCATAAACCCCTGTTCTCCGAGTCCCTTCAATATGGCAAAGGAGGCCACCATGATCCCTGAACTATCTACACTGCCATGGCCCCCTGAGCTACCTGCACCGCCATAGTTCCCTGAATTACCTGCACCGCCATGGTCCCCTGAGCTACCTGCATGGCTACCTGCATCTCCATTTACCTGTCCATTCACCTCAGCATGCTATGTTTCCCAGAATCCCTCCTGGCTCATACCTGCTCACACTCCACAATCACCACGCCTGTCTGCGATTACTCTAATCAGCACCTTTCTATTTAAGCTCACCAGTCAGTTCACCATTTGTCTGGTCTGGTTGTTCCTACCAAGAACTCCTAACCTGACTCCCTACCTTTATGAAACTTACCTGTGCGATCCTTTCTTCAGTCTTCAGTCATGAGTCTTCTCCAGTGATCCAGTCATTTCTCATCTGAAATCAAGCGTAGCATCAGTTCTGGCAGGTCACGTCAGTCAAGTTCGCATCAGCTGACTCCCAGGTGACGCACGTCTACCTATAGGAATATGACTCGTATCACAACATCAATATAATAGCTCCTCAGTATTATCAGTAGCTATCGCATTTCTCAGGAGCTAATTACCCTCCTCCATCCCCAGCTCCTCCTCCCGTCAGTCAGGATTTGGCCTTCTGATTCCCCTTGAATCAGACTAATTCTTGAAAAATGTGTACATATTAAATTATTGACATTAATGATATCAGTACATTTATGTTGGTTATGTTCTGTTACCCTAAGAGGGGTTATTGCTGCTAGGCTGCATGGATGCGCAGGGAGTTCTTGCCCACAACAGAACCATACTGCCAATACAAACTCTATGCAATTATCAGTCATATTTGACGATAGTGGTCCTGACAGAAACAGATAAGAACTGTCATTCACCACTATCATCAAGTCTACATTTGCATTCAGTGCAAGTCAGTGTTTCCCAACCTTTTTCTTGCCATGGCACAGTTTTGACACTTCATTCACGATAGAGGCGGGTGAAGTTACAAATTTTGACTGAGAGTTTGAGGATCGAATGGAGTTACGTGGTTTAGTCACAAAATCCTTTTCATTGGTTAAATGAAGAGTTCATTTGTAAAAACCGATAAACGCCACTTTTTTAAAAAAAAATGAACTGACTACTGTGCGTTATTCTCCACATATAGCACATTCTGAAGCCTAAATACATTTTGTCAGAAAAGCCGGTATTGTCCACTGTCAAGTCATCGCGAGTTCACGTTTTACAGCAGAAACTGACAAGCGCCCTTGTTGTTTGTGTACAGAAACCGATAAGTCCGTTTTAGTGAATCAGCGCGCAGTATTCAGGTCAGGTGACAAGGCTGCTAGTCACTTCAAAAAGATGCGCTAGCTGAGGGGAGTTTTGTCAAAGCTGACTACAAGTGATCGAGGATTTATAATTTCGACTCCTGCAAGTCCTTGTACACCACACACACGTCTTACATGCTGAACCCTTGGTTGTCCTTTTGCGTATGTGTGTGCCTATCTTTTAGTGTGTGCGTTTGAGTGTGTTTTAAATGCAATTACAAAGCAATTACTTGGTTTGGTTTATCTCTGAATCATGAAATGTGGAGTTATTTGCTTTTGCCAAAAAACGGCTGTTGGAGTTATCTGCTTTTGCTAAAAAACAAACTTTTAATATATATATTAAGTATACAAACATACTTTCAATGAACTTTAATTTTGTAAGTTAACTGTATTTTTTTGAGTTATTATTACTTAATAAAAACAACCCAACTGCATTTCGATTGATATTACTTGGAATGCACAATAAGAAAACATGATTTGTGAGAATTAATAAAAACAGAGTTATCTGTTTTTGCAAATGAACTCTTCAAATATTTGTAAAACCCACATACAGGCATAAAGGATTGCCAATAGCATTGATTTTTAATAATAAAATAAAACAAAAATGAAAAAATATAGAGATAGGATGTTTCTGCCTGACAGCGACGATATATTCTTATTTGTAGGATTTATTTTATTTGTTTAAATTTTTTTTTGGCAATTTGACAATTTTCTACGGCACACCTAACAACCTGTCATGGCGCACTACTGTGCCGCAGCACAGTTGTTGGGAAACACAGCTCTAAGTTACTCAACTGCTCACGTTGTTTGTTATCTGCATACCTGCAATAAACCACTTAAAGGATCTGCTGCTAACATCTTGGTGCCAGATACCACAGCACACCTTCAGGGGTCTAGTGGAGTCCATGCATCAACGGGTCAGGGCTGTTTTGGCAGCAAAAGGGGGACCAACACAATATTAGGAAGGTGGTCATAATGTTATGTGCTAGTGGTTTGTGGATTTTTTAAAGGTGCAATATGTAAGATTTTTGCAGTAAAATATCCAAAAACCACTAGGCCAGTGTTATATATTTTGTTCACTTGAGTACTTACAATATCCAAAATGTTTCCAACTATTTATAAATCGTGAGAAAATTGCAATTTTAACCAAGGCTCCGGGACGTGTGAGGAGTCGCCTGTCATTTGCGTCGTACCCGCATTACCCTCGGTTTCCGATTTTATTTTGTAGAAACCATGGAAACACCAAAGACGCTTTAATATATTACGTTTTAATAGACAAGGGAACAACTGTTTTGATATATTTATAGACAGAAAACTAACTATTGTTATATAGCTCAACACATTTAGTCTTATTGTTTAAATCTAATTTTCTTGATTTTTTGCGAGTACCATGCTTTACCATGCCTCAGAGAAAAACACTATTTTGTGAAGTAGCTAACATAGCATAATCAGATGCAGCTTTATTTTTAGTAACAGTAATACAGAATTTTCTCCATCATACAATACGTTTTAAAATTAATTGCATGTCATTTATCAACACAAGCCATCCAGCATTTAATATGATATTCTAAAATCGATCTAGCTTACTGCAGTGTGCAACAAGTGTCTCACATCAGCCACCGAGCAAACGCACAGAGTAACGTTGTAACATCATTTTCAACACACTCAAATGTATCTAATATGATAAACAGAGCTGTGTTACCACATATTCATGACCGGAAAAGCAGAAGCAGCGCTGGCGACTGTGGCATAATAAAAGTTCGCTGCTCGCGGCGTGTGTTGCATTCGTCTCTCGTTAACAATCACTCCAGTGGCCTCGTTCAGCTCCCACAACACTCGGTCCTGCTCTGCTTCATACTACAGTAACATTAATAATCGCATCCATGAACATGATTTCTTCCCGAGTCCTATCCCGATTCTTTTCCACCGGCTGTGAGGTGAAGACCACATGTCCCAAGATTCCGCGCTCAAACTTGGTGTCATCAAGCTACGCCTTTGTTTTGAACAGGCCTCTAGCGACCTCTAGCGGACAGAAAAACCTACATATTGCACCTTTAATGCAAAAAAAATCTTACATATTGTGCATTTAACAAATAGATAAACAAATACATAAAGGTGACTTGACTTTACTGGCTGCCAAGGTGTCTGTGAACAACCCCCCAAAAGGCAGAACAAGCCCCTGGTTACCATGGCATCGAAGACAATCCAGCAAAGATAAGATGGTTTACGACCCAAAGGAATGTACAGACCGTCAGAGTCGACTCTCAACGGCATTACCTATTGAAACAGACAAATAAGGCCGATAAAAAGGATTTCTTTCCATTAATTCATAGACAAACCTTTCAAGCCAAGATGGCGGGTGACTTATAACATTCTGTCCAGGGACTACAGATAAAAAATAGCCTTTGGCTAATTCTGGTGCATTTACAGAAATGTTTTATTAATGTGCAATGTCCCTGTTAACTAAACAAACAAACAAATAAATAAAAATTTTAAAAAATGAATGAACAAGCATATTTCCAGGACATTGTGTGTATTATTACTGTTTTGAATATTGTCTTGTGTATTGTATACTGTTTTATGCATGCTTCTTGATTGAACCACTAGTTAATGTAACCTCATCTATATCATGTTTTATATCAAAATGATCCATTCTTAGTATCACGGAAATTAGGCTATACTACGTTTTTATAACTTCAAAGAGACTCTTGCTACACTAATCAGAGTTTAATGGTACACAAATCTGCAAGCCCACTCTGATCATGCAAATGAGTCTGCTTCCAAACAAAGGAACTTTTCCTGCTTGACATTACACCATTTTCATTGGTCAAGCAAAACTCGAAAGGTGTGACCACTGCAGAAGTTAAAAGGGCACTTTCTCAGTGACCCTCGCTCTTCTTTTTGCTGCTGTTTGTGTGGAAAAGACTGGGGACATCCGGTCCAACAGCAATGCTGCGAGACCTCTCTCGCCTGGGAGAGAGAATTCTCCCAATAACAACCGAGTCAGACTTTCTTCTGAGACTGCATATCTGGATGCTCTTCAACAGCTAAGGCATTGTGCATGTATCATACATTTACCTAACTAAACAGAGGTTTAGTATACAAACCCGATTCCAAAAAAGTTGGGACACTGTACAAATTGTGAATAAAAAAGGAATGCAATAATTTACAAATCTCATAAACTTATATTTTATTCACAATAGAATATAGATAACATATCAAATGTTGAAAGTGAGACATTTTGAAATGTCATGGCAAATATTGGCTCATTTTTGGATTTCATGAGAGCTACACATTCCAAAAAAGTTGGGACAGGTAGCAATAAGAGGCCAGAAAACTTAAATGTACATATAAGGAACAGCTGGAGGACCAATTTGCAACTTATTAGGTCAATTGGCAACATGATTGGGTATAAAAAGAGCCTCTCAGAGTGGCAGTGTCTCTCAGAAGTCAAGATGGGCAGAGGATCGCCAATTCCCCCAATGCTGCAGCGAAAAATAGTGGAGCAATATCAGAAAGGAGTTTCTCAGAGAAAAATTGCAAAGAGTTTGAAGTTATCATCATCTACAGTGCATAATATCATCCAAAGATTCAGAGAATCTGGAACAATCTCAGTGCGTAAGGGTCAAGGCCGGAAAACCATACTGGATGCCCGTGATCTTCGGGCCCTTAGACGGCACTGCATCACATACAGGAATGCTACTGTAATGGAAATCACAACATGGGCTCAGGAATACTTCCAGAAAACATTGTCGGTGAACACAATCCACCGTGCCATTCGCCGTTGCCGGCTAAAACTCTATAGGTCAAAAAAGAAGCCATATCTATACATGATCCAGAAGCGCAGGCGTTTTCTCTGGGCCAAGGCTCATTTAAAATGGACTGTGGCAAAGTGGAAAACTGTTCTGTGGTCAGACGAATCAAAATTTGAAGTTCTTTTTGGAAAACTGGGATGCCATGTCATCTGGACTAAAGAGGACAAGGACAACCCAAGTTGTTATCAGCGCTCAGTTCAGAAGCCTGCATCTCTGATGGTATGGGGTTGCATGAGTGCGTGTGGCATGGGCAGCTTACACATCTGGAAAGGCACCATCAATGCTGAAAGGTATATCCAAGTTCTAGAACAACATATGCTCCCATCCAGACGTCGTCTCTTTCAGGGAAGACCTTGCATTTTCCAACATGACAATGCCAGACCACATACTGCATCAATTACAACATCATGGCTGCGTAGAAGAAGGATCTGGGTACTGAAATGGCCAGCCTGCAGTCCAGATCTTTCACCCATAGAAAACATTTGGCACATCATAAAGAGGAAGATGCGACAAAGAAGACCTAAGACAGCTGAGCAACTAGAAGCCTGTATTAGACAAGAATGGGACAACATTCCTATTCCTAAACTTGAGCAACTTGTCTCCTCAGTCCCCAGATGTTTGCAGACTGTTATAAAAAGAAGAGGGGATGCCACACAGTGGTAAACATGGCCTTGTCCCAACTTTTTTGAGATGTGTTGATGCCATGAAATTTAAAATCAACTTATTTTTCCCTTAAAATTATAATTTTTCTCAGTTTAAACATTTGATATGTCATCTATGTTTTATTCTAAATAAAATATTGAAATTTGAAACTTCCACATCATTGCATTCCTTTTTTTATTCACAATTTGTACAGTGTCCCAACTTTTTTGGAATCGGGTTTGTAAGCTGATGGTTTTGTTCAGGTTAAAGTGCCCCTATTATGCCTTTTTTAAGGTTCCTAATATTGTTTTGGGAGTCTCATACAAAAGGTTTACATGCATGCAAGGTCAAAAAACACTTTCGTTTTCTCATAATATATATTTAATTTCACCACAGTTTACCAAAGATTGGTAAACGATTCGTTTGAAGCAGTTCAATGAATCAGTCTCTCTAAACCCCTCCTTTCCGTGAGCCTATACTGCTCTGATTGGTCAGATGGCCCAATCCTTTGTGATTGGTCTACTGTGCGCACCGCGCGCCTATTGCCATAACTGAATGACAGCTATCGGTTCGCAAGACAATGTATACAATGTATGGACAGAAAAGATAGCATCGATTTTACCGTATCAATTCGAGGCCGAGTCCGACGATGAAATGTCTGAAGTAGTCGATCAACCAGAAAATTATTCGCAATCACGACTGGAGTACGACGTTTCTATATGGTAAGTGTCACCTTAGTTTTTTATTTATAAGACGTGATAGCAGCGTCGCTGTTATACTTTATGTAGGTGCACCTGTGAGAACTGTATCAGAATGCCAAGCGAAGCTGAAAACCTCTAACATAAGATAAACATTTAGGCCAGATGTGTACAGACTTTTTAGTCATAACTATTAACAAAGAAAAATGGCTATATCATTGTTTGATATTGCATATTGGACCCACATCTGAATAGCAGAACTACAGAAACATGAGTTAGCCGGTTAGCAGGAGACTACAGACTAGGGTGTACGTTACACAACATAACATACAAAACTATGAATCTTGAACGATCGCTAGAAAATATAAACATCAATTATTAATCATACTTACAGGTTGAGATTCAGAGGAGCAAGCTGATCCAAATAAACTGGTCATTGATCCATATTTTAAGACCAAGCGTTTTGTGAATCCTGCGTTAAACTCCCCGAGGTTTGAGAAGCAGTCGTCAGCAAAATGACGGAAATACAACAAAAGATTGCACTGCTGTGGTATTGTTGAAAAAATAAATTTTCCCTGGTGTCTGCACACACAATAAGTGGGCGGCCAATATGCTAATGTTTCGTTGTTACGTCACAACGAAACGGCTTGGGATTCGTTTTACAAACGACTCGTTTAATTGACTCAGAGTTGACTTTTACTTTTGAGAGACAATAACTTTATATACGGTGCACTTTCAGATTTAAAACTTTGCAGGATGTTTTCATTCACTTAGAGCTATGTTACACACTACATTAAAGGTAATTTTCAAAAAAACCATAATAGGCGCACTTTAACTGACTCTTATGTTTCCATAGTTTCAGTCCCCTGTTCCTGTTTTGATTTCATTCATTCACTTTCACTTTCCATTTTACCCATGTATGCGTGATTGTGTGTATGTGTTTGTTTAGACTAGTTATGTGTTCGTGATTTAGTTAAATAAAACGTCTCGGGTTATGACTGTAACCTTTGTTCCATGAGAAGAGACACTGCTTTGAATGACAACACTTTGGGGAACGCCTTCAGAGTGACTGTGTCTGAAGCACATGTGCAACTAGTCCAATCCTGACTGGTATTGCGTCACCTTGTTCTCTCAGAGAACAAGGGTTACAGTCATAACCTGAGACGTTCCCTTTCGAGGGAACTTGCACTGCGTCGCATGACGACACTTTGGGGAATGAAATACTCACTTCGCCATACTGGTATACTGGCAGAGGCAAAACAGACAGCGCGCCTCGAGACGAAGAAATTGCCTCCGGAATCCACCTGCTGATTGTTAGTTTGTTAGCCAGGCAGCCCTCTTGGGGGGCCCGAAGCATACCACTGGTCAGTCTTTTTCGCCAAGCAGTCGTATAAAAGTAGATGTAGCCTCTCTTGATCCACCGACACAGGAAGAGGATGAACGCCTGTAGGACTATAAGCCAAGAGCTGAGCCTGAGCTGCAGGACTCACCCTAATAATGCCGTGGAGGAATCAAATTACCAAGCGATCCTTGCCTAAAGGTTCACCATTTAGTGATGTGTGGAAGGCGACTGCTCATCACGCAGACTTTAAGTGTGGACAGGGAAAGGCTGGCAGAGAGACGGTCTTGAAGGAACTCCAGCACTGAAACCACTGGGCAGTTAACTGGGTCCAACTGGCAGCAAAGGTGAAACTTTTCACTTATGGCATAGAGATTCCACGTGGGGGGAGCTCTAGAGTTGAGTTTGGTCTCAAACTCAACTCTCAGTTGAGAGACCTGTATTCAGGAACTGATCCCCCTCGAGGGTCAGCCCCTCTCTCTCTCTAGAACTCCTGGGAGCAGAGCAACTGGGGAAAATGCCTACAGACAAAGCCTCAGCTAAGTCTGCACCATGGTAAGGTAAGGGCAGACAGTGGATCATCTCTTGTGACACCAATAAATCTGGGTGGAGTCTCAGTTCCCCGGGCCTCAGCCCCTGCCTCGACAGGATGTTTGCCCCCAAACTCTGGTCCCCAGAGATGTACATTGCTCTGAGTGAGATCAACTTGCCTTGAGACCACAGAAGGACCTGATGTGCCAGTCTGCACAGAGGTCATGACCTCAGGCCCCCCTGGTGACTTATGTAGGAGACCACCGACATATAGTCTGTTCATACTAGAACATGATTGCCCCTGAGATCTGGGAGGAAGTGTCTCAGAGCTAGAAGCACAGCCATCATCTCCAGGCAATTTATGTGCCAAGAGAGATTATGCCTTCTTCACAGACCTCTTGTAAAGCAGCCTTCCATGACCGCTCCCCAGCCTGTTAGGGATGCGTCCATAGTCACTATCTTCCATTGACAGGACGCTCCCAACACAAGGCCCTGGGACAGGGACCATGGTTTATTCCACATGGCCAGAGAATGAAGGCATCTGTACGTAACTCTGATCATGAACGGGTTTTCCCTCAGGAGGAACCCCCCTGGTCCTGAGCCACCACTGCAGGGGTCTCATGTACAGCAGGCCAAAAGGTATCATGTTGGACGCAGCTGCCATGAGCCCCAATATTCTCTGAAAGTGTTTTACAGTGATGGCCTGGCCTAGCTTGATCCTGGTGACTGTAGCCAGGATTGTCTTGGAGCAGGAGACAATTCTGCCCCGCATAGCGCCAATAAAGCCTGCTCAGGGTTGACTATAGTCCACACACCCTGTTGAATTTTGGTGGATGGCACTCGAATTGAATTCGGTAAATTAAATTCTTTTCCACCTTTCGCAGGACTCACTGAGATACATTCGGAAGACCTTTCCATGCTTCCAAATAATCTACTAGGGGGTTCAGTCTCTCGAGACTGACCTCAGGTGTTTTGCATATAGTAAGTTTGGTATCCTGAAGTGGCTGGCTGGCAGGAGAAAACCGAATTACATTTTCTACAGGCGAACTTGACAGGGCCGCAACGACCTCGGGTGGACACTGCGATTTGTGTTCACTGGAAACCAATGTGTCTCGAAGTGCACAAGGTGGGAGCCAAACATCGATTTCCTGAGGGCTCAGTGGAGGAGCAAAAGGGCAGCTCCCTGGCAGCAGCGTGGAGAGGGATGAACCACTTAAATGCATTGAGGTCCCTTAATAGGTAGGCCTGGTATGCCTGCATTTTAGTGTGCAGACATGCACCAGCCCAACCTGCTGCCATATATGCTCTGCCCACCACATAGGTATATTTTGGCAGGGTTTGGTGGGCAGTGTCAGTGTCTTAAGGGATGACACAACGGTGGGGAAGAGAAAGATGCTAAAGTCTCTTCTACTCGAGGCATCATCCTATAGCCGTTCTCCTTGAAATTCTAGATGAAAATGGCTTTTTCCATGGTCTTGATACCTCAGTATGGAGATCGGTAAAGAAAAGGCAGGCCCCGGCATGGAGGCTGTGATCTGCTTTGCAGGAAGCTCTCATCTAAATGACTTATCTTGTGCGCCTCCTGCTTCGCTGCTAGCCATCTCAGATCTAGACCGACCCAGCAGAAGTTTCCACACTGCCAGATGGTCTACCATGGGAGCTTGGCCTCTCTCATCGAATACGGCCAGGTGGGAGCAGATGCCAGGTGGGAGCAGAGCGTACTGACACGGTCTGAATGATAGGCTAGATTAAAACATCTAAACTTCTTAAAGTCAGATGATATTCCACCATTTTAATTAATCAATTAAATGCAGCCATAATCACCAGACAAGTGAAACACGGTCTGAATGATAGGCTGAATATATTAATTAGACATCTAACTTCTCAAAGTCAGATGATATTCCACCATTTTAATTCATCAGAATTAAATACAGCCATAAACACTAGACAAGTGAAGCACGGTCTGAATGATAGGCTGAATATACAGTCTCAATATTTGTTTATTTATAAGGACTCATAATCTACACCTTGCCTTGGCAAAGCAAGGTTCGAGCCACTCATATTCACATACATAGCACACGGCTGTATGCGTTGAGATATTTCTCAATGAACACAGCCAGCACCCTCAGGAGCTGACTGTGCATGCCCTATACCCAAACAGTATCACACACAGTTCGCGTGTCACCTCCCGAAGTTTTAATGCAGGCAGGAAGACACGTTTCAAGTTCCTACAGGACAAACAACACCAAATAGGACTGACAGTTTGACACAGAGCGCTTGCTGAAGAGCAAAAGCTGACGTTACTGTGTTGCCAGCTTCCCTTTGTAACTCCCACATTACAGCATCACACATCACGAGGTGACGCAGTACCAACCAGGACCGGACTAGTTACACACGTGCTTCAGACACAGTCATGCTGGATGCGTTCCCCAAAGTGTCGTCATACGACGCAGCGCGAGCTCCCTCAAAAGGGAACTTTTGTGCACATTCACATCAGTGTTGATTCTGTGGTCACTGCTTGCAAAATAAAGTCCCGTTAACAATGCGATCATAGGTACATAACCCCAGGAACATATTTTATTAGGGGGGTACTGGGGAGCGGGGCTTGATGTTGCGGGGGGTGCCGCGTGGGGGATTTTAAACAAAATCCTAATATTAAACAACCCAAACAACTCTTATAGATGAACATACAAATTAATGAGGACAGAGTTATGTTTTTTAATTGACAGAGGACAGAGTTATTGTAACGTACGGGAGCGTGACAGCGGAGTTGTGGATCCAGGTGCAAGCTTTATTAACAAGAAGAGCATAGTCGAACAGGCAGTAGGTCAATCACCAGCAAAGTAACAGGAAGCAGGGCTGAAGACCACCAAAGTAAAGCAGAAGACCACCACAGCAGAGCTAGAAACCATGGCAGAGTAGGAGATGCCATGACATAGCAGGCAGAGAGATCAAAGACAGCCTCCGTGGCCGTGACATGGCATGCAGTTCAAAGATGGCCTCCTTGGCCATAGCTGGACAGGCAAAAAGTTCATAGACAAGCGTCGCTGCCTCTGGGATTTTCGCAGCAAGCTCTGCCGCCTCGGGGATTTCCGCAGTGGACGCCGCTGTCTCAGGGATTTCTGCGGTGGGTGCCGCCGCCTCTGGGATTTCCGCAGCGGACCAAACACACCACAAAGCAATACCCATTATGGGGAGTGTGGCAGACAGGGTTATAATCTCAGGGACAATAGGGCTTGGGAGCTTTGAGAGTGCTGAGATTGCGTTACTTGTGAGCGTAGAAAATGCTGTGCTTGAGTACGCTGAAACTACTGTGCTCGTGAGCGCTGAAACGTTATTTGTGAGCGTAGGCACTGCATTGCTCATGAGTGTAGACACTGCATTTCTCGTGAGCGTAGAGTTCGTGGGGTAACCCGCAGCTCACACGGACACCAGCAGTGGATCCTCTGACAGCACGCGGCTCTGGGACGGTTGTCGAGACGTGACGAGGCTCTGGAGCGGCCGCCATTACAGGAACGGGCTCCGGTGCAACCGCCATTTTGTGAACAGGCTCTGGTGCAGGAACTACTGGGTTTGGGAGTGCGGAGAGTATCAGGGTTGCAATAATCAGACTGGAAGGCATAGAAATTTGTGACGGTACAAGCTCCGCTGCCGCTGTTTTTTTTTATAATACTAAAAAATGCGATTGCCGTTTTTTTTTTTTTTTTAATCAGCCACTGATAACGACTGCGTGGACGGTCAAAGGAACCAGTGTGCACTTCATCAAAACTCGTTGAATACAGCTACACCAGCCAAGACTTCTTCTAGACACATACTGGATAACATCTTGATTAAACTTTCCAGATCCAACAAAAATACTGTTGAAGAAAACTTTTATCAGAATCATTTCTGTTAAGCTTGTGTATTTTTTGTCAAAGCTGTTAAGTTATTAAGCAATATGTTTTCGTTGACTGGTTTTCCCTGAATATAGTTGCTGTTAAAAACGAAAGTAAAATAGAGACACACGTTAATCAGTTAATTATATTTAGTAGACTGAATAGGTCCCATAGAATAAATTACATTGTATCACTCAAACCTGGGCAGTGATAGTCACAGGGCCCGTCACAATTAACAAAGCTTATTTGGTGATTTAAAACGTTATTATCCAACGTGATGGCAAATAGGTTTTCCAACTAATGTAAAAAAAGTCACTATTTACATAGTATAATAGCAGTAAATTTATCTCTCACACACGTGTCTCGCATTGTCCCGCAAAACACATCTACTGTCCTGTCACCCTTGTCAGATGAGTTCTAAGATATGCTGCTCCTAAACCAGCATAGGCACGTCAATCACGCCGTGCGAGATCGGCTTTTGAAATATTAATTTCTAAAGTCATACACCAGATTCGAAAACATATAAAAACGAAATAATCTTTAGAGTAATTTTATGAATAAAGGTGGGAAATTAAAAACATGTTGAAAAACAAAACTTTTTGAAGTTGTGTCGTCTTAAATTTCAATGCAGTGATACAGCTGTCGGCAGGGGGTGCTGCATCACCCTCAGCATCCCTTAGTTCCCACGGCCTTGCACAGGTACATGCTCTGAGTAGTTATGTACCCAGTAATAAAGATTATTTTCTGTGGCCACAAAAGTAACCTTTCTGAGAGTTGATAATTCATATTTCCCCTTTGAGCTAATTTGCTACATTACTCAACAGGTGAGTAAGGTATTTTATAGAACAGATAAATTGCCATATGTACACATTGTAAAAAAAATGCTGCATTGTAAAGCATTATTGGGAAGGGTCACATTCATGTGCATAGTCACACAGAGCCAAAGCACAACCAAAACAATGCTCTTTCGCGAAATGCATGCAGTTTTGTTTATTTAACCGCTAGAGGGCATAGTGTTACATAGTGTACCTTTAACTAACATTAACTAATGGGACCTTATTGTAAAGTGTTAACAATAAAACACTGTCCTGTAATCTTTCACCAGCACAAATGAATCTGTGGATGTTGCATAATAACAGGAATTTTGCTCACAGCAGGTGATTTGAAGATTGACAGTCAATGTCGTGAAATGTATTTTTGAAGGAGCTAAATTTGTTTTGATTTTGTTGCTCTGGTGTTTTAAATGACTCTATCAGCATGCAAAATGCTCTCAGAGAAGCTACAGTGCTCAATTATATGATTGTTGTGTCTCTTTTCCACTAAGAATATTAAACTCGCCGACCTCACTGACTAATTTACCATCGCTGACATTCAGTATGTACAGCAGGAGATATTCACTAGCGGTCATCACATGATAAATGTAGAGTAATCAAATCATTGTTTCTTTGACCTTTCACATCTAACCAATGACACAAACAAACAGTGAATGTCACATCACATCTGATGAAATATTACTGTCTGTCTTATATGTTTCAACTTAATTCAGTGTTACAGATGGCATATTCAGCCCAAATATCTCTATAAAGCATCAACATCTCATCACATCTCCATGACCGAACGCCAAAGTCAACATTCTGAATTTACATCAGACTCAAACGCAGATTTGTCATGGTTTATTAGCATATTATTATACAGTAGTATATAGTATAATTATTCTAATATGGGCTGTTGAATCTGTTTAACACAATAAATACCAATATTAAAAAACATTTTAAAAGTTTGGTCAGCAAATTAACTAAGCAAATTAATACTTTTATTCAGCAAGGATGCATTAAATTGATCAAAAGTGACATTAAAGACAATTATAATGTTAGTAAAGTAAAATAAAATATATCACAATTCACAAATAATTCACAAATAAAATGTATCACAATTTGAAAAATATGAAGCAGCACAACTGTTTTCAACATTGATAATAATAAGAAATGTTTCTTGAGCAGCAAACCAGTATATTAGAATAATTTCTGAAGGATCATGTGACACTGAAGACGAGTAAAGATGCTGAAAATTCAGCTTTGATATCACAGGAATAAATTACATTTATATATACATTTCATTCAACAGAGAGATTACATGCAGATCTTTACTCGCAATGACAGCGTTGTGTCTGAATGTTCAATAAGATCAATAAAATCACATGTGGGAGTGTTTGAAATGTCATTGTGAGTGTTTGAGCAGCAGCGAAAGACTCACGTCTTTTTGAAAGCATATCTACTGCTAAAGGTCGCTTTTCAAAGGCTGGTTTCAATCTCGACCTGTTAGTGACCTTTACCTCCCCACACACAGATATATCTGTCTCGGTCTGTCTGTGTTTCTCTACAGAACGTCACCACATATTCAGCTGGGCACAAAAACCCTGTTACTACATCCACTTGTACACAAATTCTAGTGTTGGGTGATATCTATCTTTTATTTATTTATTGTAATAAACTTTATTTTAATATAATTTTAACACAATATTTATTAGAAAATAAAATATTAAATATTTTATTTATTTATTTGAAAATATTTTTAACAGTTGTATTTATGTCTAAAATTTTGAAGAAAAAATAAAAGAAAAAATGGCCCCATATAAAATGAATGTAAAATAAACTGGCTCACATAATGCAGTTTGACCTTCTGAGGTTGGCCATTAGTATAAAGATTAAATAATGAGTCTTTCGCAGCTCACGCAAAGATGAAGAGCACTGGACAAAGAAACCATCAGCTCGCTGTCCTGCATAAATCAATGTATCAGAGCTGCCTGGAATCTACGGCTCATTTAAAAGCATTCAGGACGCCAGGCATATGGATTTTATCTTTTGTGTGCAACCACATCATATCATAAGACAGAAACCTCAAACTATAAATATCCTCTAAAGAGCCCAGTCTTCACTGCCGTTTTGGCTGTGATCTTTACATTGAGCACTTCTTCTGTCGAACACTTCACATTATGTCGACATCTAAAGAATCAGAGACATCGGACTAGTTGAGCTCTTTAAAAATTAACATTAAAATATTTGTTAATTAATTAATAATACCCTGTCATATACCCAGGCATATTCCAGGCCAAATGCATAAACAGCAATTGTGTGGCACAAATTACCAGAGAAAATAATTGAACTTACATGAAATGGTGATTACTGATCAAATACATTACAAATAATGGCACATCTGAATATTTGCAAATAATTTAAAGACATTAACATACAATATCAACTTAAGCGAAAAGCTATTCATTGTTTTTAATGTATACACTGCAAAAAATATTTCACTACTTAGTGTGCTCATATAATCTTAGCGTACATGATAAACAGACTTGGCTTTCTGTCTGCTAGAGGGGCTCGGAGAGGATATTCTACCCCCCCCCCACACACACACACTTTTTTTTTGGCAGTGTATTTTTGTGCTCAATAGAACCTGCCATGCTGTTTTCACCACATAATTTCATTACTTAAAATATATCAGAAAGACACACAGTGTCTAACTTCAGTCTTATCATCTGTGATTCTAATTTAATTTAGTTTATCTTCAGAGCGCATGGAGACGTTCAGTCTTATTAAATGAAGATATCAAAATGACTTCTGCGATTTGAAATGTCATGACCTCTAATGTTTTATACATCAAACCCTGGTAATGACTGCTGGACAAATTGACATTTGTACATCTAGCGTGTGTTTGTGGCAAAGTCAGACTTGCGATCACATGACAAGACATCACAGCTGCTGATTGGTTGAGCCGTATGACTCTCCAAAGGTCATTTATTCGATCTCAGAGAGTCAAACACTCTGCCATTAGTCAAACACACTCTGTGTCTTTCTGTGGAGACGTCTGACTTGGCAAAAAACGCTGACATCATGCGATCAATGCAGAGACAGAACGTTGAGCTTTTGCGTTCTGATAAATAAATGAATCTGACCGATTACAAACCGCAGGGGGAACACACTCACAGATCTGTCTAAGAGAAATATTGTGTGCAGGGATGTTATTGAGCATGGATGTGATCCTGTGCTTTAGGATCAAAATGTTCTGCAAACAGGTGTAAGAACGTACAAGCCAGTGACTTGATTTTCTGATAATTTTTTTGTGATTCTCCGGGTAGAACATCACACGGGTTGCCATCTTGTAATTAGGGTTGTTTTGGTTAAGGAGTTATTGTAAAAGATGACTGCTGTTTGTTTACGGCGCCCAGTGACTGTGTCTATGTGTGGGTGAACAGTGGAAATAAAAACAGTTATTTTGAAAAAAAAAAAAAAAAAAAACTTATATATTGCATTATTTTCAATGTTATGGAGTTATTGGAGTGTGTTTTACAAAAAAAGAAAGAAAAAAAAACCTAACAAAAAACAGTAACAAGTCTTTCTACTTTAGATAGTTATTGGTCATTTCTTTGTAATAGTCTGTGAAATTTACTAGAAATTTCTGAGTGAAAATTGTTTCAAAGTAAATTCTACAGCAGATTTTTTTCTGATTTTTTCAGTGTAGTAAAACGGATCACAGTTGCTTTGACTCCTGGTTCATTCATCACACTGGAAATGACAGGTCAGGTTAAGTTTATTTGAATGCACTACAAAATAAACATGCTTCAAAAGGTTTTATTGAACTGATTAAGCATTGCTGAATCAAGCTGACTTAATTACTTTATAATAGCTATATTCAGGATGGTAGTAGATCTCGCTGTTAGTTCTGCTCTCTCCTTCTCTCCTACATCTCTCTCTCTCTCTCTCTCTCTCTCTCTCTCTCTCTGTGCTTGCGGTTATAATACCTACAGAAACTTCATCTCACACCAATTAGTTCCAGGCCGGAAGGCAAACAGCAAGTGAGATGGTGCTTTTCCTCCGGGAGTCTGTCTTGTTTTCCCAGCTTTCTCTCTGTGTATCTCTTTCTGTGCAGATAACATTGTTCACTCACTGCCGTCATACGTGTGGCTAGATGTTCTGTGTCTCTGAGTGACTCTGATGTTAGGCCTACGAGTTATTGGAATAGACTACTTTATGATAATTCTGCTTTCACTGTCTACCCTCGTGACAGCTTAAAAACAGCTTAAACCATTTGCAAAAAGCAAATTAACCCTTAAACAGGCAAGACTGGAAAATGATGCGCACATGAACGCACACAACAGAGTTTGCAAAGTATCACGAGATGAGAGAGAGTAAATTAATTTATGTCTCAAAGCACATAACATTAATAATAATGTATTATTATTAATATTATTAATTAATATTAATAATATTAGTAATATTAATATAATGTAATATTATTAATAATAATAATGACCATAAACAACTTACAGAGCTCTTGTACCACCTGACTGCTGCAGATTCATTTCGGCGTTGATAGTGTTGACATAAAAACGCATAAATCTGAGTCTGAGGATGTGAACAGCTCCGGATAGAACGTCATGGGTTGCCATCTTGTAATTACGGTTGTTTTGGTTAAGGAGTAACTGTAAAAGATGACTGCTGTTTGTTTACGGCGCCCAGTGACTGTGTCTATAACGCGCTGATGACGTGTGATGTGTGGGTGAACAGGGTGCATGGAGGTATGGAAATATATATGATGACAGGCAGGTCGGACATTGTTGCAATGATTGGATGAACATCTTGTGGTCCTGAGACTTCCACAGAAGATATATGTACATGTTTTAATATTTAGACCACTTCTATTATTGACTGCTATCAGGATGTGAAGAGAGTTTCAACCAGTATAACAAAAAGTGTTTATAAAACAAATTGCCTACACTAGAACATAAAAATGGTTGTCGATTAAGCAAAGAGACTCGGTGGAGACACCAGCAGGCCAGCCCTGAAAACTATTGAAATATCATAAAATATAAAGTGTAAATAATATTAGTAATTGTAGTATTAATGTAAATTGTTAACTGTACGGACACAACCTGATTCGACACTACAATTCTTAGTGTACCGTTGTGATTAATCAATCATTTTGGTTAAAGTTGAAAATGTTTTGATGTTTCCTTAAATTAGTTGCCACATCAATTGGCATTTCAGCATCCATGAAAACAGAGAGGGAGTTTCAGTCACTGATAATTAAATTACATGTGCACATTTGTATTTATACATACAAGCGAACTTTTGGTGCAAATCCACCTAATTCACATAGATTGATTCTTAGATTCACATAGATTGTTCTCAACATTGTTCTAATGTTCATGTTGCCACAAATAAGAATATTTAATATGAAATTGAAGAAAAAAGATTTAAAGAAAGATGATTATGACTATAAATACATAAGATTATTAGAAAGGAGAATATTTAATATAAATTTGAAAAAATGTACGAAAACCAGATTTAAAGGTGATTGATTATAACTATAAATACAAAAGATTACTAAAATTAGAAAGTTTAATATAAATATTAAACAAAAATAAAAATTAAAAATTTAGAATTGATAGAGAAAATAAGAATAAAAAACAAAATAAAGATTTAAAGATGATTATAAATACAAATATTTAAATATTTGAATATTTAATAGAAACATTAAGAAACAAATACGAAAAAAAGATGATTATAACTATAAACACAAAAGATTATTAGAAATGTGAATATTTAATATTAGAATTAAGAAACAAAAAACAAAAACAAGATTTAAAGGCACAATATGTAAGTGGACGTCATTAGAGTGTCTGTCAGAATTTTCTAAGATTTTTGCAGTAAAATATCCAAAAAACACTAGGCCAGTGTTATATATTTTATTTAGTTGAGTACTTACAATATCCCTAATGTTTCCAACAAGAGAAAGACAGAGAGAGCAGAAATGCTGAAAGGGTCAGTGGACGTCATTAGAGTGTCTGTCAGAATTGTCTCAGATTTTTGCAGTAAAATATCCAAAAAACACTAGGCTAGTGTTATATATTTTGTTCAGTTGAGTACTTACAATATCCCAAATGTTTCCAACTATTTGTAAATCGTGAGAAAATCGCAATTTTAACTAAGGATACGGGACGTGTCCGGGAGTCGATTTTCTGATAATTTTTTGTGATTCTCCGGGTAGAACCTCACGGGTTGCCATCTTGTAATTACGGTTGTTTTGGTTAAGGAGTAATTGTAAAAGATGACTGCTGTTTGTTTACAGCGCCCAGTGACTGTGTCTATAACGCGCTGATGACGTGTGATGTGTGGGTGAACAGTGGAAATAAAAACAGTTATTTTGCATTTTTTATTCAATTTTGTTTAGAACGTGTTAATATTTGGCAGTCGAATAAAAAAAAAAATAAAAAAACATATATACTGCATTATTTTCAGTGTTATGGAGTTATTGTGCGTTTTACAAAAAACAAAACAAAACAAAAAACAGTAACAAGTCTTTCTACTTCAAAATTTCACATTTGATTCAATGTGTTATTGGGCATTTCTTTGTAATTGATTGTGAAATTTGCTAGAAATTTCTGAGTGAAAATTTCAAAGTAAATTCTACAGCAGATTATTATTATTTTTTTTTCCGAAATGAATCTGCAACTATTGAATTATCATAAAATATAAAGTGTAAATAATAATAGTAATTGTAATAATAATGTAAATTGTTAACTTTACAGACACAACCTGATTCAACACTACAATTCTTAGTGTACCGTTGCGATTAATCAATTATTCAATTGCCTGTCAATGGCATCATATCCGCGTTACCCTCGGTTTCCGGTTTTATTTTGTAGAAACCATGGAAACACCAGAGACGGTTTAATATATTACATGTTTTATTAGACAAGGGAACAACTGTTTGGTTACATTTATAGACAAAACGAATTATTGTTATATAGCTCAACACCTTTAGTCTTATTGTTTAAATCTAGTTTTCTTGATTTTCCGAGAGTACCATGCTTTTACCATGCCTCAGAGAAAAACACTATTTTGTCAAATAGCTAATACAGCATTTTCTTCGCCGCAGTGAGAGGAGGTGCTGAAGTAAAAAAAAAGTGACCTGCTAGGCCACAGTTCATTTGTGCATTTGATGAGAAGAGTGAGCAGAATGATCCCATTGAACTGCCCTGAATATGCAGTGTCAAAAATGCAAAGCAAGTAGTTACAAAACTAATATGCTGATTTATTTGCATATTGATTCTCTCATGGGAAAGATATAATAGTTTAGTAAAATAAGGCACAATAGCCATTGAAAACTGAATATTATGGGAACGTGTCTATGATGGTTAGTATTAGCATAAATGTCATAGTTGAGTCCAGACTCTGATTGTATTTTTTAGATATATTATATTTATTATTTTCCTTTGATTGTGTTTAAGATGCACGCACACACTCACAGATTAAGACATCTGTCAGGTGGCCACTCTGCAGTGCAGCATTTCTCTGAAATATCAATTCATGTTGTCGACTCACGGTACTGATGTAGTGACATCTTTACATGTCTAAATGACATGGCTCGCTACAGGCGGAGAGCAAGAGAAAGACAGAGAGAGCAGAAACGCTGAAAGGGTCAGTGGACGTCATTAGAGTGTCTGTCAGAATTTTCTCAGCTGCACATATGATGTCCAAAAAAACTTTACCACAAACTCTCTCTAATGTTCTTGAACATACAAATAAATTATATATTATAATTAATATATTTTAAATTTATATATATATATTAAACTGCACTTGCAGATAATATAATATTAATGAAATAAAAGACCAAATATATTATGACCAGTCAAAAGTGAAGTGAATGTCATTGATAATCATTGATCATTAATAATCATCAATTCTCCAACCTGGTCTCATAGGAAAGACGTACCTGTGGGAACGTTTTCGCGAGTCGCCAAAATACGTACCAATGCGTACATATCACTGCAGTTTCCAACAGAAATGAACGCTAGAGGCAGTAAAATGGCAAGCGCTTTTAATCGTTTTCATACACAGTTACGATTACGAGGTCAGATTATGGATTAATAAAGACTCGTTTTCACGTCTCCTTGCACAATATTATGTTATGACTTCAAAAAAGCTTTTTTTTACCAAAGTGCACGATTTGTAAACGAATATATTTTGGACTTTGCATCGCTTAACCAGCTCCATAAGTTTCGCTTTTGTGACTTAACAAGCTTGCTCGGTAGCTCAGCTGATACGGAGTTGTATTTAAAATGAGAAAGCTCTGGGTACGAATCCCGTGAAAGGTGAGGCACGATAGAAGAGCTTAAAGAGAGAGATTTAACAAGCTAAAACGGCATGACGGCATTTGCTTTTGTTAACACTATCGGGTAGGTTTAGGTGTAGTGTTGGTGGTATGTTATTTTAAAACGCAATGGAGTGCAAATTTCAAATCAGAACTGCGGTGATTCGTATAAAAACCAACGTCATAAAAACGTACCATATTCACGTTTATCTGTTCCGGCAAAAAAAAAAAAAAAAAAAATGAACACGCTTTTAGCGCCACTCAGTGGACATTTCACATCGAAACTGCAGTGATATGTACGTATTGGTACGTATTTTGCGACTCGTGAAAACATTCCCACAGGTATGTTTTTCTAATGAGACTGGGTTCCAATTCTCGTAATCAGCATGTTGGATGCAGGAGAAATGGGCAGAAATAAAGATCTGAGCAACTTTGACAAGGGCCAAATTGAGTGCCTATGATGACCCCTGTCCATCGTCTAATGTGCCTAAAATGGGCATGCGAGCGTCGGAACTGGACCTTGGAACAGTGGAAGAAGGTTGCCTAGTCCAATGAGTCCAATTTTCTTTTACATCACATGGACAGCCGTGTATGTGTGCACCATTAACCTGGGAAAGTGAAAGCAACAGAATGCACTATGTGCACATGGGCCAGTGGAGGGAGTGTGATCTGGGCAATGTTCTGCTGGGAAACCCTGGGTCCAGCCATTCATGTGGATGTGATTTTGACACCCCTTCATAACAATGGTGTTCCCTGGTGAAAGTGGCCTCTTTCAGCAGGATAATGCCCCCTGCCATACTGCACACATTGTTCAGGAATGGTTTGAGGAACACGATGAAGAGTTCAAGGTGTTGCCCTGGCCTCCAAATTCCCCAGATCTCAATCCAGCATCTGTGGGATGTGCTGGACCAACAAGTTTGATCCACAGCAGCTCCACATTACCTGCTTCTGCATTAGAGGAGCTCGTGGAGGTTGTGACTCACGCTGTAGCCAAGCTTAACATCGACTGGCCAGCCAAGAAACAGGAGCTTCGTCACAAAAGCAAATTAGATGAAGACTTTCTGCCGTCACATTTACAACCTCCTTTTTGGGGCTTGCCGTTATTTGCTGACCTCCAGACCGAGGTTCATCTCGTGTGTTTAGCCCAACTACATCTAATTATAGTAACATCATGGGTTTTAAACAACATGTTTATGGGGCCATGCCCAGGGTGAAAGAGACGTTTGTGAGCTATCTCTCCCCCGACGTTACCTACCAAGCCACTGAGAGCTACATCGACGCTGGTGGGTAAAGCTTATTTGGCTGCAGGGGGGGGATGCCCTCTCAATCGGAGCCCTCGAAGGGCAAAACGGATCTGAAGGCCGTTATTGCTTCTAAGAGGGCTTCGGCAAAGAAGTCCTGACGCCACTGGACAGACCCCTCCGGGGGAAGATGGTTTCCACCTCATTACACGGTGCTCGTCTCCTCTTGGTGCCCTCAGGGGGCCGTTCTGCCAACCCCGCCACCTTGTGTGTTTCGCCTTGCCGTTACTTTATATCCAGCATTGTAAAGGTTCTGAAAATACTGTAGCCGATGCCCTTTCAAGATTATATTCTGCTGTAGAGTGAAAAGTATTCGTACAGTTTATTTTCAAGACATGGGTCGATGCTTGAAAACTTATGGGTGGGGGTGTTACGTTCCGTGACTGTGTAGTATGGTAATAACTTAGATCTAAAATAACTTCGATCTTCATTTACATGAAGTTAAACATTTCTCAACATTTCTGCGTCGCTGGACACGCCTATACCCTGCCACCAACGGTCACTGTGGTTTGTGTCGCTGGAAATCACCAGCTCTCCATCAAAATGAATAGGATCAATAGCCTACAAGTAATTATGAAATTACATATAAAGATGTACAAAAACACTCTAAAGTTCTGCTAATTTCATTTAATATGAATTTAAACTTTAATATAGTTTTATTCAATTGCAATTACCATGCAATTAAGTGTCTGGAAACATTACATTCAGTTCACACTTAAGTATAGCGTATTCTTTAGCATACTTGAAAAACATAGACATAGCTGGTGGGCAGTTTACACAGTCCACAAGAACAGGCAGAGGTTCAGACCTGGGCAGACGATCACTTGACATGTTAACGCGCAGACAGAAACAGATAGAAATAATCCATCAGATTAAATCACTAGCCAGAGGTAGCAGAAATCACTGGCATGAGAAAGCCGGGCTGAATAAACAAAAGAACAAAAAACAAAAACAGGACAGCTGGGTATTCCAGAAAGCAGGTTATGTGACATACCTGGGTATGTTTAAGAGTAACTAAGTGGATAACCTCAGATTTCGGTTCCAAAAACGGAGGTAACTTTCAGGGTATGTAAGTAGCTGGAGTAGGTCCAGGGTTAGTTTGCTTAAGAGATAGGCTATTCTGATGCATGTTATATAATTAATATAGTTATATTAATGTATTAATAGTTACAGTTATATATACAATATTATATTATACAACAATGTTATATATATATATATATATATACATACATACATATACATATATACATACATATATATATAAAAATAAAGCGGTAATGTTTTGTCAGGTTTGGGGTTGAAGGGATGAAGTGAAGACTCAATCGCAGTACAATGGGCTTTTATTTAATAATAAAAAAATAAAACAAAACACAACAAAAACTACCCCAAGGTGGAAAACAAGACTTGACTTCTTGACTGGACTTGACTGCAGGAAAACACACAAGGAGCAGGTAAACATGAAGCACGTATGACAACGATCCAGCACAGGACTGCAAACACTAGGAGAATAAATAGGAGAGCAAACAAGGCAGGTAATGAGGGAGGACAGGTGGGGCAAATTATCCAATAATCAGGTAACAAGATGGGCGGGGTTAGACAATCAACAGGAGAGCACATGGCACAAGGAAACACATGACAAGCCATGTGCTCACACCAAACATAACAAAAAGACAAGCACATGGCCAATGAAAACAAATCACAAGCCATGTGTTCACACAAAACGAGACATGAACACGCAACTATGAAAAACTCATATAAGCTGCGTGTTCACACAAAACATAACACGAACACGCAGCCAGTGAGCACACTCACAGATTGCGTGTTCACACAAAACACGACATGAAAGCACGCGGCAGATGTAAACAAACCGCGTGCTACACAGAACATGACAACACACGCGGACAGAGCACACGGCCCGAGTGAACTCGAAACCGAACGCTCACACAACAGGACAAAGCGCACAAGAGAACGAGCGAATGCTCATTCCATGCGCACACAAGAAACACACGGAGCATGAATGTCCGAATCCCAGCACAAAACCGAAACCAAACTAGACCGGGGGGAGCCAAGTCAGAGCCAGAGGTAACGTTCACAAAGAGGAACCAGGGATGGACGGGCGGGTTGAGCCATGGAGGCTCAGGCAGTTCTGGAGTCCTGGCAGAAAACCAGGGCGGGACCGGAGGGACATACCAGGGAGGCTCCAGCCAATCAGGAACCCCAGCAGAAAACCAGGGTGGGACCGGAGAGATAGACCAGGCAGGCTCCAGCAGGTCTGGAGTCCTGGCTGAGGGCCAGGGCGGTGCTGGAGGAACAGACCAGGTGGGCTCCGGCGGATCTAGAGTCTTGACTGAGGGCCAGGGCAATGCAGGGAGCTTGGGTGGCATCAGCAGGGCAGGGAGCTTGGGTGGAGCCGACAGGGAAGGAAGAAAGTGCAGGGCCAACACGGCAGGCTGGTCAGACTTGGGCAAGACAGGAACCAGGGTGAGGAAGGGGAACCCCACAAAGATGACTGCTCCAAGGGAAGTACGGCCGATGTAGTGGGCACAGGGAAGACAATTCTCTGGGACAGGAGCAGACTCTGGAACAGCCTCTGTGAAGCCAGGAAAGATGTGTGTGTGGCCCAGACACACAGAAGGGCGAAGCCATAACAGGAGAGAGTTGCTTCAATGGCCTCCGTGGCCATATCGGGGAGAGTGGGCTGCTCGGTGACGGCCTCTGGGACGGCAGGGGGCTCAGGCTGGTCCGTGGTCAGAAGAACCTGAGCACATTTTCCAGGCATGCAGGACAGCCAAAACATAAAAGGTGAAGACAGCCATCTTGGCCATGACAGGACTGACAGGGAGAGCATGCGGCTCCATTATCTCTGGGATGACCGGACTAGGGAACTCTGGAATGGCCTCAGGGCCTACGGCGGGCTCTGGGAAGGCCTCCGGGCCTACAGCGGGCTCTGGGAAGGCCTCCGGGCCTACAGTGGGCTCTGGGAAGGCCTCCAGGCCTTGAGGGATGGAGGAAGCCTTCTTCCTCCTCTTCCTCCGTTTGTGAGGGCGAGGCGGTGGCACTGAGCTTACCGCCTCTGGGTGTGCTGCAGCATCTTCAGCTGCCTCTGAGGGCGCTGCAGCGTCATCAGCTGCCTCTGGGCACTCTGCAGCATCTTCGGCCGCCTCAGCAAAGGCTGCAGCAGGAGGATTCTCTTGGCAATCAAGAAAATCTACTAGTTCCCCAAAAGTCAGGTGATGCAGGTCCCTCATAACCCACCAGCTCTGGGGTTCATCAAGGGCATAAATAAAAACGTCCTTGAGAGCTGCATCATTGAGCCCCAGGCCCTCTGCAGCACCACTGAACTCCACGGCAAACTCCCTCAGGTCAGTCCCCTCTTGACAGAGGGAGCTCAGGATCTTAAACTGGAGCATGCGCTGGTAGAGAGTGCTGGAGAGGGTGGAAGCTGGTGGATGACACAAGTCCTTCTTCCGCTGAGTCCTCATAACGGCTGGATCGTTCTGTCAGGTTTGGGGTTGAAGGGATGAAGTGAGGACTCAATCGCAGTACAATGGGCTTTTTATTTAATAATAAAAATAAAACAAAACACAACAAAAACTACCCTAAGGGGGAAAACAAGACTTGACTTCTTGACTTGACTTGACTGGACTTAACTGGACTTGACTTGACTTGATTGACTGCAGGAAAACACACAAGGAACAGGCATCTGCCGCGTGCTACACAGAACACGACAACACACGCGGACAGAGCGCACGGCCCGAGCGAACTCGAACCGAATGCTCACACAACAGGACAAAGCGCACGAGAATGCTCATTCCATGCGCACACAAGAGACAAACACACGGAGCATGAATGTCCGAATCCCGGCACAAAACCGAACCCAAACTAGACCGAAGTGCCGGGATCCGAACACCACGCCCCGCACACAAGACAACTCACAAGGACAGAAGAGCATATGGCCTGAGCGAACTCGGAACCGCATGCTCAACATGACAAGACAAGATGAGACAATAGCAGTGTCAGAGCTCTGTCACAAAACCAAGAAATAAACTAGACAGAAGTGACAGTACCCTGACACTGGGACAGCAGCGGGCTGCTCTGGGACGGCAGCGGGCTCCACGCCCCGCACACAAGACAACTCACAAGGACAGAAGAGCATACGGCCCGAGCGAACTCGGAACCGCACGCTCAACATGACAAGACGAGACGAGACAATAGCAGTGTCAGAGCTCTGTCACAAAACCAAGAAATAAACTAGACAGAAGTGACAGAACCCTGACACTGGGACAGCAGCGGGCTGCTCTGGGACGGCAGCGGGCTTCACGCCCCGCACACAAGACAACTCACAAGGACAGAAGAGCATACGGCCCGAGCGAACTCGGAACCGCACGCTCAACATGACAAGACGAGACGAGACAATAGCAGTGTCAGAGCTCTGTCACAAAACCAAGAAATAAACTAGACAGAAGTGACAGAACCCTGACACTGGGACAGCAGCGGGCTGCTCTGGGACGGCAGCGGGCTCCACGCCCCGCACACAAGACAACTCACAAGGACAGAAGAGCATACGGCCCGAGCGAACTCGGAACCGCACACTCAACATGACAAGACGAGACGAGACAAAAGCAGTGTCAGAGCTCTGTCACAAAACCAAGAAATAAACTAGACAGAAGTGACAGAACCCTGACATGTTTAAATGTTTTTTAAATCCAAAGCCGCATTTCCACCGCAGTAACTTTTCCCAGGAACTAGGAACTTTGGGGTGGTACTCGGTGTGTTTCAACTGCAGGAATCAGGGTCTAAATGAAGTTCCGGGTAAAAAATTCCCCCTCTGAAAGTACCTGCTCGCTAGGTAGTACTTTTTCAAAGTTCCGAAATGTTCGGGGGTGGGACTTGGGCGCTGAACATGTTGATTGGTTGAGTTCACGCAGCATTTTGATTGGTTGACTCCACACAGCATTTTACTTCAACCATTGTTTTTTTAAAAGTCTGTTGCGATGCGTGCAGTAAGAGTTGTTTGCTATTCGAATTAACAATGGAGTTTAAAAAATACGACCGATGGACTGACAATGATGTTCAGGCTTTAATAAGCTTATATATGGAGGACGAAATCCAGTGGGAACTGGAAGTTGCGCGCAGGCATGATTTTTTTTCCCTCCAAACCAGTTCAGAGGAAATCCCGCCCTGGAGCCGATTCTTAACGTTTCATTGGCCATGTCAATCATGGTAACGATTGCCTGCACCCAACCTTGATCCCTAAACCTACCCATCACTGTAACCTCAGCCAATGAAATTGGTTGCAGGGCGGGGATTTCCGCTGAACCGTTTGGGGAAAAAAATCACGCCGCATGCAGTCCTACGTCAACGGACTATCTTCACGGTACTTAGACCGCGTCTGGGGGAAAAAACGTTCCAGGGAAAAAAGTTCCTGGGACAAATTGTTCTGGGTAATTTCGGTGGAAACTTAATATGTATTAATTTTATTGTCATCTCACACATGGATCTGCTGTTTTTTCCTTTTTATAACAGGATGTTTTCTATGCTATAATTTCTATAATAAAATACATATGTGATATCTTATTAAATAATTAGCATCAAACAAACAATATAATTCTTATTCTCAGTGAATAAAGATTATTAAATTAAAAGATTGAAAAAATGATTGCACATCCACCAAGTAGGTGGTGATGTACACTAAGTAGGTTATGTAAATTGCCATTAAACAAAAGAAGAAGCAGGAAGTAAAATGGCGCGCTTTTTCTTAGCGTCTGTTTCCATGGTGAATCATTGAGGCTTGTTCGACTTGATGCAGTGCTGCACAGACCGATCGGCGGCTGACTTGAAGCTGTGCATGCCGGTAAAAAATTTTATCCGACTTGAGACAGCGCCGACGCCATGTGACTGTGACGTATGACTTCAAAGTACCGCGAGAGCGATTCGAGAGCAGTCGGATGAGTCAGTCAGTGCAGTTTCTCAAGTGCTGCTGCATGAGCTCTGATGACGACACAGCTGTTTCACGATTGGCCGGATTCACCGCATGACAACAATCACGTGTGTTTCCTGTTTATTCTGAAAACTTTAGTTCCATTAAGGCTCACAAATCTGTATTTTTATAAAAGCTTTTCATGTAGTTGCGATGTTGTATTGTGTCATGTTTATCAAAATTAAACTGATAAAAACCGTAGACCCCACTACTTTGGTACTATTTAAATAATATATGCTTATGTTGAACTTTATTCTTGTAAAACACATAAACATAAAAAACAACAACAACAACAACAACAACAAAAAGAACCATAAAAAACAGTACATAAAGTATTGAATGAAAATGTCTCTGAAACATCAGTGTATTAGTCAAATATTGCATTTATTTAACTTCATCTGTGATAAAGTAGGCTATGCAAATGCAGCGCGAGCGTCACTATGAGAAGCATAAAGTGTCCGACTTCACGTCTCCGTTTTCAGCTCCTCCCTGCCTGCACGCGGCTACTCTTGCCGATCGGTTGCATCCAGCAGCAGCCGATGTCGAACACACCTAATGTCTTGTGTGTTAACTAACTCTGGGTTGGCTGAACTTTCTCGCGGAAGCGTTTTTGGAACCAGCATACCTCGAGTAAGCAAGATTTGGGTTAATCAACCGAGAATTAACCTTGCTTTCTGGAATACCCCCCTGAAATAAACGTATATTCAAATAGACAAAACACACTGGCAATGAAAGGAAAAAACTGAGGAGTAGAAATAGGAACACAAATCAAAAAAGAATGAGAAACAGCTTAAGCGCGTGCACGGCCGCGTTGATTACAAAGCCCATCCGCTGCATGCAGCCCACACGTGCAAAAGAAAAACAAAACAAAAAACACATGCAGGAGGAGAGATCAAAGCTGCAACCTGACATGTCCATTAAATAATATTAACAGATAAAACGTTTGATTGTATTAGTAAATAACATTAACTAAGATTAATAAATGCTTTAGATGCATTTTTCATTGTTACATGACCCATTGTTGTTATTAAGCAGAATCGGTGTAGAATACTGAACGTACTCAGTAGCCAGTGTGGTTGCAGTTAATTATCACAACCTAAACAGATGCATTAAACTGCTGAGCAAATGTGAGCTCAGAAACTGCTTTCCTCATGGTGAAAAAAAAAAAAAAAAGTAAGACAAAATCCAGGTGCTGGTCATATAATTAGAATATCATCAAAAAGTTGATTTATTTCACTAATTCCATTCAAAAAGTGAAACTTGTATATTATATTCATTCATTACACACAGGTTGATATATTTCAAATGTTTATTTCTTTTAATTTTGATGATTATAACTGACAACTAAGGAAAATCCCAAATTCAGTATCTCAGAAAATTAGAATATTGTGAAAAGGTTCAATATTGAAGACACCTGGTGCCACACTCTAATCAGCTAATTAACTCAAAACACCTGCAAAGGCCTTTAAATGGTCTCTCAGTCTAGTTCTGTAGGCTACACAAACATGGGGAAGACTGCTGACTTGACAGTTGTCCAAAAGACAACCATTGACACCTTGCACAAGGAGGGCAAGACACAAAAGGTCATTGCAAAAGAGGCTGGCTGTTCACAGAGCTCTGTGTCCAAGCACATTAATAAAGAGGCGAAGGGAAGGAAAAGAGGTGGTAGAAAAAAGTGTACAAGCAATAGGGATAACCGCACCCTGGAGAGGATTGTGAAACAAAACCCATTCAAAAATGTGGGGGAGATTCACAAAGAGTGGACTGCAGCTGGAGTCAGTGCTTCAAGAACCACTACGCACAGACGTATGCAAGACATGGGTTTCAGCTGTCGCATTCCTTGTGTCAAGCCACTCTTGAACAACAGACAGTGTCAGAAGCGTCTCGCCTGGGCTAAAGATAAAAAGGACTGGAATGCTGCTGAGTGGTCCAAAGTTATGTTCTCTGATGAAAGTAAATTTTGCATTTCCTTTGGAAATCAGGGTCCCAGAGTCTGGAGGAAGAGAGGAGAGGCACACAATCCACGTTACTTGAGGTCCAGTGTAAAGTTTCCACAGTCAGTGATGGTTTGGGGTGCCATGTCATCTGCTGGTGTTGGTCCACTGTGTTTTCTGAGGTCCAAGGTCAATGCAGCCGTATATCAGGAAGTTTTAGAGCACTTCATGCTTCCTGCTGCTGACCAACTTTATGGAGATGCAGATTTCATTTTCCAACAGGACTTGGCACCTGCACACAGTGCCAAAGCTACCAGTAACTGGTTTAACTCGCCTGACCTTAACCCCATAGAAAATCTATGGGGTATTGTGAAGAGGAAGATGCGATATGCCAGACCCAACAATGCAGAAGAGCTGAAGGCCACTATCAGAGCAACACCTGAGCAGTGCCACAGACTGATCGACTCCATGCCACGCCGCATTGCTGCAGTAATTCAGGCAAAAGGAGCCCCAACTAAGTATTGAGTGCTGTACATGCTCATACTTTTCATATTCATACTTTTCAGTTGGCCAAGATTTCTAAAAATCCTTTCTTTGTATTGGTCTTAAGTAATATTCTAATTTTCTGAGATACTGAATTTGGGATTTTCCTTAGTTGTCAGTTATAATCATCAAAATTAAAAGAAATAAACATTTGAAATATATCAGTCTGTGTGCAATGAATGAATATAATATACAAGTTTCACTTTTTGAATGGAATTAGTGAAATAAATCAACTTTTTGATGATATTCTAATTATATGACCAGCACCTGTACAGTACGTCCTGCACTGTGGAGGAAGCACGTCTCAGAGCTCAGTCATTCGGTTTTACAATCTGTGCACACTCATCATGTCATTTTCCAAGCTGCGGAAATGCAAAATATACCCCGATGCTACTTTATATAAATTTGTAAATTGTTCTTCTGTGGATCTATTAGTTTAACTGAACTGCACTGTGAAAAATAATTTTTCAAACTTGTAAATAAAATAAAGATTATTGGAGGATGTCTTTCCACTTCAATTTTTCATGTTAAATTCAATGTGCAGTTTAATTATTTGTGAAAATTTACTTAATTTTATCAGTGTAATAATGTGGAACAGCCGTATAAAATAACCTTTCATCCACAAAATATTGTGTCTTGGCCTGCAAACCCTATAAAGACATTTTACATGAGGCCCATGTGAACTGGAGCTAATGGGAAAGCCACATCTCAGACATTTAACTGTTTCCCTCATAGATGGAGTCTCGAGCTGACGGCCTTTTAATGCAGCTAATTTGTTTTGCTGGTTAAGCATCCAGCCGTCTGATGTCAGTGAAATGCATCTGCCATCTGAGTGCTGCTCAATTACACTTCAGCTTTCACGAGGCATTAATCATCACCACCAGTTTATGAATCTACAGTAATTGCTGTTTTGGTTTTAGCGAGTACTTGAATCTGCAGAATTTACTTCCTGATTGAAACAAGCATTTTCTGTAAATCCAGAAAAAAAAAGAAAAAAAGAAAAAAAAAGTTCTAAGAACATTTTGCTAACATTCCCACTAATTTATGAAAACATTCTGAATGTATAGGCTACTGTAATGAATGTTATAAATGTCCAGTTTTTCAGTCAGTGTAAAAGCAATTGTTTCTAAACACATTATAAATGTTAGAAATGTTTTGTTGCAAAAAACACATTACAAAGACTGTGAACTATAAACAGGTTTCTTGTATACAAACAATACTGGATGCACGCGCATTCAGGGGGCAAAACTGCTAACGAGTCTTATGCCGGAAAAAACGCTTAACGTGGCTTAATGTACTAAGACAGTGATATTAACAGACCAAACTCAGTAAACATCATACTAATAAACCATACTATGTACAGAAAAGCAGTTGGGCCCAGAATTTGAACGCAACGCGTTTAATTTCACGTTAAGAGTTTTCCTCCCATAGAAAACGCTTAACATGGCTTAGGCCTGGTTTCACAGACAGGGCTTAGATTAAGCCAGGATTAGGCCTTAATTCAATTAGGGCATCTAAGTAGCTTTTATGAACATGCCCTAGAAAAAACATTACTGGTGTGCTTCTTAAAACAGAACAATGGCACTGACATATTTTAAGATATGTCAGGGCAAGTTACTTTCAGTGAAAACAGCTCAAACATGCATTTTAGTCTAGGACTAGCTTAAGCCTTCTCTGTGAAACCGGGGGTTAATGTACCAAGACAGTGATATTAAAAGACCGAACTCCGTAAACATCATACTAATAAACCATACTATGTACAGCAAAGCAGATGAGCCCAGAATATGAACACAATTCGTTTAATTACACGTTGTGTTTTCCTCCCATGTAAAACCATTATAAAGAAAAAGCTTAATGTCGCTTAATGTAGCCTACTAAGTGATAGGCTGTTAAAAGATCAAATTCTGCACAAACCATTTTTTTTCTGTATAGTATACTTTATCAGTATAGTGTTTACTAAGTTTGGTCTTTTAATGTCACTGTCTTAGTAGCTACATTAAGCCACGTTAAGCGTTTTCTTCATGAGAGGAAAATGCTTAGCTAATTAAACGTGTTGCGTTCATATATGGGTTCATCTGCTTTTCTGTACATAGTACGCTTTATTAGTATAGTGTTCACTAAGTTTGGTTTGTTAGTCTTAGTAAATTAAGCCACGTTAAGCTTTTTCATGTTAAGCGTTTTCACATTGAACGTTTTAGAACGTCCCGTTATGCGCAGCGCGTGCAACCCTCATTAGTCACCGGCATTTGCACGGTGACTAATCACAAATCCTCTGATTGGACATTGCATTCCTAAACTTAACAAAAATGTGTGTGATTGGTTATAATGCTCAACACTGCAAACTACACGCTTAAAAGAAAATGACTATAAATACGATGTAACGAACAAATGTGCTGTAAATGTAATGCCGCAATTTTCATATTTATAGGTAATGTTTCATATTACGGGTAGACTACTTTCTTTGACCCCCCCAGCATCTTATTTTGTTGTCCTTCAGGGGGGATCAAGCCTTCATTAGGGGGGTCAGACCCCCCAAACCCCCCCCTGCAAATCTCTGCAGGTAGCTTACAACATCTGTTCTGCCGAATTATTTATCACCATTAATGAACCCCACAAAGAATATTATATCGTTTTTAAACAGAACTGGAGGTGCATGAAATTCTTGGCATGTAACGTTATGCAGAACTCGACATAACACCTGTAGAAGATTGTAACCTTAATCAACCATTGTAATTAACGTAGATTTCGCATTGTTTGTAAATTCTTGTTGACTCAGTAATAAACTGCCATTTCAGAGTTGGATCTGTTTGTTTGTGTTTCATTTGCATATTAATATAACATTATGTACAATGTTAGCTAACAACAGTTGACTAGAAGTAACGTTAGTCAGGTCTCTGAATGAAATTGTCCAACTAAACCTGACATACCCTATGAATTTATGAACTTACCTGGTTTTGTTGGTTGTTGAGCCTTTCTAAATGTTTACGACAAGGCTACATTTGAAAGAAATTTGATACTGTAAACATACTGTACAAGACATGAGACGTGTGACAGCTAGCTAGGTGTGTGACAGTGAGGAAATGGCTAGCATCAATTACTTTGGAAACCTAGGTAGCATGGACTCCGCCAATTATATTAAGAAATGAACTCTCATTAATGGTGAGACATTGCTTTCTGCCCCCTAGTTGCGCACGCATCTCTGTGATGACATTGCACAGAAACCCATCTATGTAGTACTGAATTGACTATGCACGGTTACTTCCTGGTTTTCGTCAAGCCAGCTTGGGCATTTCTGGTGAACTGTTGACTTTTTAATGTTGTATTTATATTTTAATGCAGTTATTACACTTGCCTAATTTGCCAATAAACCGGTTTTATTGATTGAAACAAAGACAAAGCTAATGGGAACGTTTGAATAAGTGTCTGTAATTAGACACGCACATGCAACCTTTTCTCAGCACTTCAAATTTTTAATGTGATGACCAACAACATTATTTGTTCATCATTCTGAGATTGTCCCCATTTGTAAATCCGGACATTTCAAGATGTAGGAAATCCAACATTTAAAAGAAAACACTTTTATTTAAAAATAAAAAAGACATTAATTACCTCTATAACAAGCAGATGGCGACAGAGGAGCATTTATTTGCGTGTATATTAGCCATTTACTGTAATAGTTTTTGTTTTGCTTTTGAATAAATATTAAACATTATAAAATCACTAGGTTTAAAAATACATTTTGTCGAATTGAAGTATGAAGTACACACAAAATCTCATGAAAAACTATAACTTTTCTCGTGAATGTATTACGCAGAAAGCAATCACAGAAGCTGTCAGTCAGTGCAGCGCAAGCTCAGTGATTCTGGCACACTTGTGAAAACTCACATTTTATTCAATGAATCTAACTAAAGTGCACTATAAATCTTTAATTTACGGTGTGTTGATGCACATCTTTTTTTTAAAGTCACGTTTGAATAAATAATGCTAGGCCTGACTATTTAAGTAACTATATTCTGATTATAAACTAAGTATTACACTATTGATGCTGTTAAAGCTACCTCAGGACACTGAAGATACCGACACACCAACAAGTGACATTTCACCGGAAGCTTTCCAGCTGGCTTATATTATTGCGAAGTTCTTACGTTACGTGCATATGGTCAATTGTGGAGTTAGACCGTTAAACCATTTTTCACCATTTTTGTGTTCAGGATTTTTTTGGGCGGGCCTGAAATCATGGCTCGGTGATGCACTGGAGTCACTGAGCATGGCCCCTCCCCTAACACTATAATAACTAGAGTGCATTAGCATCAGTAGTTCGCCTGCTCAATTGCGAGTTACTGTCATTACCGTTAGTTACAGCCTACAGTTTGCTAGCTAGCTATGCCTTCATCACGTAAATGCATATTACTTGGTTGCGATAATTTACAAAACAGCTCGGTCTCCTTTTTTAAATGTCCTAAAAACAATGATATCAAGAAGAGGTGGATTAATTTTGTGAAGAGCCACCTTGATGGAGAGCTGAGGATATGGAGTTAATATTGTGCCATAATTAAACAAACAAATCCAGCATTTTGCAAACAAACACGATCTGCTTTGCAAAGGAAAACTTGACTCGCAAACAAACAGAAAGTGATGTGCAAATACAAAGGTCAGTTTGAGCGAAAAATCAGATGAGTAACAAATATATGTATTGTGTTTTTTAAATATAAATAAATGAGCCTACATCATATTTCACGAATAAATACAAACCATCCTACAAATGCCATGTAACCTTTGAACAAATACTTCAAAGGTTGTAAGACACTTGCCTTTTTATGAGATCTCTCGGCTTGATTTTCTCACAAATATGTGCAGATTTTCTTACAAATGCAGTTGAACAACTTCCTCTTCCAAAACAGCAGACGACGCTTTGCTATGGGTATATTTACGCTAGTCTCCTGAGAGAAGCCCCGAAACATGCGTTTATAATAATAATAATAATAAACTTTGTTTTATAGCGCCTTTAAAAGTTGTATCTCAAAGTGCTTTACAAGAACATACAAATAAAATACAATGGAATAGGGGAAATAAAAGATAGAAATATACATCAAAACACATTTCAAGACATATATAGTTATATATAAAACAAAATAATCACGTATAGAAAATAAGTTTAAAAGGAGTTTACAGCTGACGAAAATGAGTGGTGAACAGGTGAATTGGGCGTTTCTCAATACACAAAGTTTGGTAATTCTACATTATCTGCAAAATGCAACAGCAGCAATCTTAATAACATCACTCGGCTCGCTCTGGCTACTCCGGTTATCTCTGTATGTATAACCGCCAGCAACATGTTATACAAAACATGTTATAAAACACCAATCTGCCTCTTTTCATTTTCATTTTAACATATTAATAATAGCCACACAAATATGGTTCAGGCAATGCTTACATTGATTATCTTCACTGCATGTACAGTACCGGTCAAAAGTTTGTAAACATTAAGGTTTTTTGAATGTTTTGAAAGTAGTCTCTTAATCTCACCAAGGCTGTATTTATTTGATCAAATAAAAGTAAAAACAGTAATACTGTGAAATATTATTGCAGTTTAAAGTAACTGGATTCTATTGTATATTTCAAAATGTAATTTATTGCTGTGATCAAAGCTGAATTTTCAGCATCATTACTCCAGGCTTCAGTGTCACATGATCCTCACTTGTTCACCACACATTTTCGTCAGCTGAAAACTTCTTTTAAACTTTTTTTTAGCCTATATGTAATTATACTAATATATATATATATATATATATATATATATATATATATATATATATATATGTCTTGAAATGTGTTTTAATGCATGTTTATATTTTATTTCCCCTATTCCATTGTATTTGTATGTTCTTGTAAAGCGCTTTGAGGTGCAACTTTTAAAGGTGCTATTAAAACATAGTGTATTATTATTATTATTATGTTTAATTATTATTATTATTATTATTATTATGTTTTGAATGATCCTAAAATTAAAGATATGGGGCAAAAAATTGCCCCCTGTTTAGTTTTTGTCTCATATTTACATCATATGATATAGTTAAACTATATCACACAAGCAACGAGTGCTATATCACACGAGTGTTGTTTTTCTGTCCAGAATAGCACGATTGCAAATGTGATACTAATTTTATACAACAGTTCAATAAATAAGAAGTTAATATTGTGTTATTTTAGACACTGTTTTGCTCAATTTTGCCAACGAAAATGTAAAGACAAAGCGGAACTGTTCGTCTCCAAGCAACACACAGCAGCATTTCATTTCTGAATCCGCATTTTGAACAAAACGGGTGAACCACTGGCTAGCTGGACTTGAAGCGGCGCTGCACAGAGTATCGCAAGAACAATTCAAAAGCATACGGAGCTGTCTGCTCTCTAATTGCTCTCGTGGTACTTTGATGTCATATACCGATCGGTTTGTGCAGCGCCGCTTCAAGTCCAGCAAGCCTAATGATTCAATGGACCATTCATAAAGAGAACCATTTACTTCACTCCTGAATGAATCAGCCATTTAAACGAAAACCAATCAGTTTTAGTTTCTTATTTAGTACATTTCGTTAAAAAAATAATAATTTCATATTTCCATAGTAAAAAAAACAAAACAAACAAAAAAAAACATTAAAGGTATAGTTCACCCAAAAAATACTCACCCTCATGGTCCAAAAGAATATGTGTAGGCTAATAAATTCCATATTGAATCAAATAAAATCTTTCTTGCTGAAACTACTTTTTGTAATGTCTATTTGATGCTTTACACAATAATGACTTTATCTTTTGGAAGTAATTTCTCAGCTAAATTTGATGTGCGATTAATTTGCGATTAATTAGATTATTTATTTATTTATTTTTATTTATCCTTTATTTAGCCAGGAGAATCCCATTGAGATATTGCTATCTCTTCTTCCAGAGAGACCTGGTCAAGACGGCAGCATATAAAGTTACACACGGAGAGAATCACGAAAAACAATGCCACAACTTACTCATTGAAAATTAATAAATAAAATCAAGAAAAACATTTACAAGTGTCCTTTAAAACATTAAGCAAAAAACATCTAAAAATGCTAAAAGGTGGAAGTGCATCTAGATTAAGTACATTTTGCAAATCATTCCAAGCCCAAGGAGCATAAAAGAAAAAGCACATTTACCAAATTCTGACAATACCCTTGGAATGTTTAGCCGAATTTGAGAACCAGATCTAGTGCAATAACTATTTGTATAAAGAATTAAAAGATTTTAAGTAAAGGTAATTTACCTAAAAGAGCCTTTGCAATAAATAAATACATATGCAACTTTCTCCTTTGATGTAAAGATAACTAAGCTAAAGTTTCATATAAAGTGCAATGATGCATACGTGACTCAGCACCACAAACAAAGCGTAATGCTGCATGATAAACAGAGTCTAATTTCCTGAGTAGAGATGTTGCTGCATGCATATATAAAAGATCACCGTAATCAATTATAGATAAAAATGTACTCTCTACTATTTTCTTTCGAACCTCGTAAGGAAAACAATTTCTTAAAACGATAAAAAAAACCCTAATTTTGGAATGATCTTCTTCAACAAATTATCAATATGTACATCAAAATCTAATCTTTCATCCATCCACATACCTAAATATTTATAAGAACTAACTGTTTCAAAAAATATAACATCTAAAGTTGTGATTGCCATATCTGTTATCTGTTACGACCACGATTAAATATCATATATTTTGTCTTGTTTGAGTTAAAACCAATTTTAACTGCAACAACGAGTGCTGCAGTACTTGAAAAGCATTCTGCAATTGCTTCAAGGCTTGATTTCGAGAAGATGCTGTTGTATAAATAATTGTGTCACCTGCATACAAATGTATTTTGCTAAATCTATTCCATGACCTAAATCATTGATATAAATACAAAATAAAAGAGGGGCTAGAACAGATCTAAGTCTTTGTAACATCAATTTGTGATCTACAGAGTCAAAAGCTTTTGATAGATCAACAAATAGAGCAGCACAGGACTTTTTACTATCTAAAGAATTTATAATATCATTTGAGACTAACATAGCTTCTGTAATGGTGCTATGTCGCTGTTCTAAAACCTGACTGATAATCGTTAAGAATATTATTATCAGACAGAAATTGTTTTAATTGATCATTTATCAATGATTCAAAGACTTTCGCTAAGACTGGCAATCTGGACATAGGACGGTAATTATTTGTATCTAAGGGATCTCTGCCCTTTAATAATGGAGTATCCATTGCCGATTTCCACATTTTAGGTATAACATTAGAGGTGAGTCTTAAGTTAAATATAGAGGCAATAGGCTCTGCTACAAGATCAGCTGCCAATCTTAGGAAATAGGGCTCAATTTTGTCAATTCCTGATGATTTTATAATATCTAATTTCTCTAGAGCTTTAAGAACCTGTGCAGTGGTAATGGGTGAAAATTTAAATGGATGTGAAGGGCAGTATTGAGCAAGCTCAACAGTTTCCGTAGAGGTATAGACACCCGGATTAGTAAACTCAGAGGTTGAGCCAACTGAAATAAAATAATTATTAAAAGTATCTGCAATAACTTCTCTGCCCTTAACTACAGTATGATTAACATTTAAATGATCTGGAAAAATAAATGACAAACTTGATGCTGAAGTAGATTTGACTAATTAATTGCCACATCATGTAATTATTTAGATTGAAAGTTTTAATCGCTTGACAGCCCTACTTATTTTATTTACTTGTTTGTTCGTTTGTTTTTTATCATTCAAATTTGGCTAGGTGGTTAATAACACTTTTTTTTCTGTGGTGTGACAAACTCAGAACATATGTAAATGTTGCTTTACAGAGACTTTAAGGTTTGTAAAGTTTTTCCTTGGTTATGCAAGCAGTTAGGGAACATTCCATTTTATAATTTTGCAAACAGTATGGGAACGTTATTTTTGAATGTTCTCTGAACGCTCTGAAACAAGTAGTAACATTTAAAAAACATTAGACAAACATCCAACTAAAATGTTTCAGAAATGTTTAAATAATGTTTTTGTACTAAAGTTGAGAGCATTATTAAAGACCAGATAATTCTGAACAGACATTCTATTAACAGTATTAGAAGAACGTTCGATCATAACTTTGAAATAATTCTGTATTGTGAAAAGCGCTATAGAAATAAACTTGATTTAAATCTACATATTACGTTTGCAGAATGTGACAAATGAAAGTTTTACATTCACAGCCGTTTTACACCGAACGTTCAATGTCTTATTTTGGATGAAAATTGCAGTTTCAACTGCCCGCCGTTCAGTGCCACAGATGTCAGGAAAACATCTGGCTTTCCTGGTGCTGAAATGGATTCTGAAGCAGGAGACTAGCAAACGTTTTCAGTCGATTTCCGCCGCCTCATTTGTCAGGAGGGGCATTCGTCAACAGCCATATTGATTTAGCAATGTGCTGCAGATTGGGTAGAGGTTCGCCTCCGTAAATCAGCTCGCAAATCAAGACGGCTGGTACAATCTGTCGAACTGAAGAGCAGTTTCCTCGTTCAGAGCCAGAGGTCAAACATTAGACAGCGCTGCAACTTCAGAGATCCAGATTCCAGTCCATTTGAAAAGCACAAGAAATAGAAACATCTTGACAAGATTGTCAAATATTAATAACCAGGGCTGCGTTTCTCAATAGCATTGTGAGCTAAGTTGATCATAGAGACCATTGGTGCCAATGGTTCTACGATCTACTTAAGCCTACAATGCTTTTGTGAAACACAGCCCAAAGCTTTTAAAATTTAGCTTTGTAAAAAAAAAAAAAAAAAAAAAAAAAAACTGAAAAGAGGAATCTCCAGGGAATTTTTTTTCTTTTAAAATATTCTAATTATATTATGAATATTTTAATTATTTTCTGGTGTGTAACATGAACAGATCCCAGTGACCTTCAGAAGCGAGGGAAGCTTACGCAAATGTGTGAGTGCATAATTATATTTTAGCGCTGTCAGAATTCAAAGCACATCTACACTTTATCTGACAGACTTTGAGATTCATACACACACGGATCATCAAATGCACTGCATTGTACACTAGCATCATGTCTTCTGCTAATGCTGAGGGCATCACCTTTTAACATAACTTTAAATACCGTTACCGTAAAAGCTTTAAAGCTGAATATCAATTTTATTTATGACTCCAAAAATGTATTTGTTAGTTACACAAATGCCTAATGTTAATGCATTTTATATTTTAAGAGACTAGAATTTAGACATACAGAAAGAAATGAACTGAAAAGAAACTGACGTGGTGTGTTTGACTCATTACATTAGTGATGTAATGCAGCACCGACTGTTGGGTCGCAGTCTTGTGTGGAGTTCGCATCATTTTAGTCAAAAGAGCACATTTTTAGAATATAAAAATCCTGGGTAACACTTTATAATAACTTTCATTAATAAATCATTAACAAACATTATATAATGCTTAACAGATCATTAGATGGTATATTCACACAGCTAGAAATATAAGATAATGTAATATCCAATGATGAGTGCTTCAGAATCTGGGCGGGAGGTACTGCATATTACTAATGAACTTATTAACATTACATAATGATTAACAGATCATTATTTCATGTAAATTGAAATGCTTACAAATGTCAGTAAACTTTCAATTCAATCATGCACATTTTAAAATTCTACAAATGATTTTGAGAAACTGTTTACAATGATTAAAATCATCATCAACAAACATTAAATAATGCTTAAAGTGCCACTATTATGCTTTTTTTCCATACATTACCTTGCAGTAGGCTAATATAAATTGTGAATATAAAGGTTTGCAAAGTTTTAAAGATCAAAGAGCACGAAAAAATTATTGTCTCCCAAAAAAAAAAAAAAAAGAATTGATTCTGACCTGCTGAAACGAGTCGCCAGTAATTCCAGTCTTACTTATGGAACATTCATACTTAACAGTGTAACAAATTTGCATAATACCCAACCTATGGTCTTCATTGGCTGCTTGCGAACAACGTCGACTTTGACCTGCCCTCAAACAATGTAGCTGGCTCTGCTGTGCACATGTCGAGAAGGCGCTGTGTTCTGCACTGCAAAAGCAAATTCTTTTTGTATATACTTCCAAAGTATGTGAAGAGTCAGTGGTTAAAATAACCACAGCCATACAACAACAGTTTAACTTTTTGACAATGGTTTCTCAAATCTCTGCAAGGTCAGCGTGGGATTTGCAAAACACTTATCCATTAAAGACGGGACCCACTTTATTTGGACCAACTTGCTCCTCTGAATCACAACCTAGCGAGCTGAACAAAAAGTAGGGCTGCGTTCAGAACCGCATACTTCCCTACTATATATTAGGCAAAAAGCAGTACGTCATAATCAAACACGGAGGAGAAAAGCGATGCAGGTGTTTTCAAATTTGAGTATTAAAAACCAGAAACATGGTTCCTTGTGTTAAAATCGTATTTGTTGAACTACTGTAGAGTAAACTGTTGAATTGTTGAAGGTGTAAAGTCGCTAGGCAGTATAGTATAGTTGTGATTTTGCTGTAAAAACACGTTTTATTGTGTATAGCTAACAGGGGAGCTCTAGTAATCACATGTACATCTCCAAAGTGGATTTACATAAATTCTAAACCATATACATCTTAAAGATGCTTACTAAATGTTTCTTTAACATCTGATAGGAAAACTTTCGTTAAGTATTGCAGATGAGTACATCACAACATGAAATAGACATCTGGGGTCCATTCTTCGTACCTCGCTTAATACATCTGAGATGATGGCTAATTTGGTTCTTCAAACAAATTTGCAGATTGGATTAAAATATCTGGATTAAATTGTTTGAAAATACTGCTCAAAAGGGGCAGATGTATCGATACTCGAAACCACGATCAACAATGCAGTGATTAGCTGGCGTCAAGACGGCAACATAGTGACATCATATAATTAAAAAGACATCTGATGAACAACTTGTCGAATTTCTGGACCTTTATAAGAAAACAGCCAAGCAACCAAAACGACATAAAAGTTATAATAGATAAATTAAATGTGCACTGTTTTTTTCACATGATTCCCAATTAAGGTTATATTCACGATTTCTAGTAGGATATTTGTACAGGCTTTACATTTTTATTAAAATTTTGTAATTAGCAATTCATTTAATTTTACCTTTGAAGCAGATTTGTTATGTGACAGCATTATTTAAAGTTCCTGAAGGGTCAAGATCAAGTCATCTGCATCTCCTGTGCTGCATCAAGCCACTCCCATAATAGCATAATGCACGCATGGTATAGACTGTACATCATGTGTGTAAGATTCCAGTAAAATTATTAGGTAATTATTCCCTCACGAATTAATCTCTCACCGAGTAAAACTGGCTGTGTCTATATTATGATAGACTACACAACATTATAATATTATTTGCAAATTTATTTTTATATCATTATTATTGTCCCTGGTTCACATTAGGGTACGCTTGTAAGAAAGTAGCAGTGGCTGGGACAGACTTTAAGCATCACCTCCGCTTAAAAAGATGCCATCTAATCCTGTTTACATGAAATGAGCCTGCTCCCGAGCAAGTTTGAGCTTACAGACCTGTTGCTATGACAGCAAGTCCAGGATGAGTGTCGAAGAACCGAACAATCCAAGATCATGCCAAATCGCCATCAATCTAATCCAGCTAACTGAGTTAGCAACGTACGAAGAACGGACCCCTGATCAGAATGACGTGTGCTATTATGTAGAATTCACTGTTGTCAACACTGTTTACATTACATGAATGTAAATAATGTAAATAAATAAATCTACAAGTCAAAAAATCTGCAGTAACTAAACATAAGTTATCTGTTTTTCCTGACCATTAGTACTGTTGACAAATTAAGGAACATTTGTGTTGGATAAAAAGTGAGTTGACACATCATGAACTTTCTCAACAATTTAAATGTAGTATTGAGCACATAAATCACAGAGGTAACTTGAATCTTGTCTGGATGTTACAGGGTTTATGCAGTGGAGAGAGGGTGATGAAGGAATGCTGCCATCAAAGGTTTTGAGTGAGTACGGTTGTGGTCAGAATTATTGGCACCCTTGATAAATATAATCAAAGATGACTGTAAAAATAAATCTGCATTGTTTATCTTTTTGATCTTTAATTCATAAAATTAGCAAAAAATCTAACCTTTCATTGAAGGAAAAGAATTGAAAGTGGGGGGAAAATCACATTATGAAATAAATGTTTTTCTCCAAAACACGTCGGCCACAATTATTGGCACCTTTTTATTCAATACTTTTTGCAACCTCCTTTTGCCAAGATAACAGCTCTGAGTCTTCACCTATAATGCCTGATGAGTTTGGAGAACACCTGACAAGAGATCAGAGACCATTCCTTCATGCAGAATCTCTCCAGATCCTTCAGATTCCCAGCTCCATGTTGGTGCTTCTTCTCTTCAGTTCACTCCACTCATTTTCTTTAGGGTTCAGGTCAGGGGACTGGGATGGCCATGGCAGAAGCTTCATTTTGTGCTCAGTGACACATTTTTGTGTTGGTTTTGATATTTGTTTTGGATCATAGTCCTGATGGAAGATCCAACCACGGCCCATTATTGAATTTCTAGCAGAAGCGGTCAGGTTTTGATTTTTTAACTGTTGGTATTTAATAGAATCCATGATACCATGTATCTGAACAAGATGTCCAGGACCTCCAGCAGAAAAATAGGCCCACAACATTAAAAATCCAGCAGTATATTTAACTGTGGACATGGGGTACTTTTTATCCATGTGTGCACCAAACTCATCTGGTGGGTTTGCTGCCAAAAAGCTCTTTTTTTTTTTGAGTGTCACCTGACCATAGAAGCGGCTCCCGTTTGAAGTTTCAGTCTTGTCTGACAACTGTATATGCTGGAGATTGTTTCTGGATGAGAGCAGAGGATTTTTCTTGAAACCCTCCCGAACAACTTATATGGGGATATAGGTGGGGATATAGGTGCTATTTGATATTTTTTTTAGGCTTTCTGAGACTCAAGACTTAACTAGTCTCTGCAATTCTCCAGCTGTGATCCTTGGAGAGTCTTTGGCCACTCAAACTTTCCTCTTCACCACGCATTAGGACGATTTAGACACACGTCCTCTTCCAGGCAGATTTGTAACATCTTTAGTTGATTGGAACTTCTTAATTATTGCCCTGATAGTGGAAATGGGGATTTTCAATGCTTTAGCTATTTTCTTACAGCCACTTTCTATTTTGTGAAGCTCAACAATCTATTGCTGCACATCAGAACTATATTCTTTGGTTTTACTCATTGTGATGAATGATTAAGGGAATTTGGCCTTTGTGTTTCCTCATGTTTATACTCCTGTGGAACAGGAAGTCATGGCTGGACAATTTCATGTTCATAATCACCCTGGTGTGCTAAAAAAATGTAAATATGAATGGGAATATACTTCAGAGGTATTTTATTCATAAAAAATTCTAGGGGTGCCAATAATTGTGGCCAACGTATTTTGGAGAAAAACATTTATTTCATAATGTGATTTCCCCCCCACTTTCAATTCTTTTCCTTCAATGAAAGGTTAGATTTTTGCTAATTTTATGAATTAAAGATCAAAAGGATAAACAATGCAGATTTATTTTTATAGACCTCTTTGATCATATTTACCAAGGGTGCCAATAATTCTGACCACAACTATATACTACAGAAATGAATACAAAGTCTATTTAAATTTTAAGTTGTAGATTAGATTATTTTAATTATTGTAATTTCAAACAGAGTTATTACAGCACTGATTCTTGATTTATGTGCATTTGTTGCAGAGCTTTTGTGGTGGAGCAGGGCCTGCAAGGCAAGGTGATGGCGGCATTTGTGGAAAAAAAGGGAAAACCTGAAACAAAAATATAAAGTAAGATCATTTTGTTACTTCTAATACAGAAATCAAATGACATTGTGCTGTTAAAATGACTGCTTTTGTATTATGTTTGTGCATTTTTGTAGAATCTGAAATGTCTGCAGACTGTTGTGAGCACTGAGGATGGAGAGCCCACAGCAGCATTCTGGAAATGGTACAGTGCCATGGATGAGACCCTCCATCACTCCACCTGCCCTTATTGCCTCATCTGGCCCGGATGTTGCTGTGGTCTCTTCATCCTCAGTGAACCCAGAGCCAGCCAGACCATCTAGAAAAAGACCAAAAAACATTGAGGATGTGATTTTGGTCATGTTTGTTCTGCTGGTTTCTGTTCATACAATAGAGCCTGACTTTCATAAGCTTGAAAAGCATCATCAAATAATGTCATGAAGCTTCTGGAAGTCAGGCTCCATTGCCTGATATTGTATTGTGGCATTCTGCTATCAAAAGCTTAGCACAATTAAGCCAATTATGGCAACAACTAGACTACGCCACCCCGGAAATTGGCCGGGGACCCACAGGTACACGAAGTACCACAAGCACACAGATACGTAGTGGCTGAGACAGGTATCAGATGACAATGTAATATTTCACACAATTTTATTTAATAAACATCCAAGAAAATACAAGACCAGTCTCTTTAATGTATGAAAATTAAAAAGAGTACAATCACTCATAAAACTTCTTGCACATCCATACAAACATGATTTTACCACTTCAGAACTGGGGAATTCGTCTTGCCTATCGGATAAACACAGCAACCACTCGTGCTCTCACAACACAGCACCAAAACCCCGTTGTGAACACTGCAGACGACAGCCGAACCACCACCACACACAAAAGGACACCGGCTAGTACTGGTACCCCAATTCTGAAGGGAACAAGAAAACAGGATGAGACGAGCACACACACACACACACACACACACACACATTCCACAATATGGTTTGGCCAGAAACACTTATCACATGCGGTCAGAGGAATCAATGTCACCAAACAATGGTGATCGTCTTAGCTGGTGTTCTTTGGCTGTTGAGAGTACGAAATCATCCCATAAAGTCAAATATACATTAAACAAACAGAAACACATAAAGCACAAAAAAACTATTTCCAAACAAAAAAAACAAAACAAAACAAAATAGCAAAGGCATGTATAAAAAGACAATAGTAGTGACAAACACGTAGCTTTTCGCCACTAATTACCCCCTTCAAATCCTCAGATCACTAAAGTTCGAACCTCCCAAATCTCGATACGCCGCCGCTGGCCGGGAACGCGCTATTGTTCCGGTCATCAAGATGATGACATGAATTAGTGTTACCTGCAGAGCCGCAGCAAATGCATCATCTGGTATGCAGCAGAAGAACGGTCGAAGAGATCCACACTGAGAGAGAAAGAGACAATCCAATCCGTCCGGAAACGTTTCAGTTCAGGCATTCATTACCGCAGGCGGATAATAGTAAGTCGTATTGCTCAAAAGGAAGGTTTACAACATCTAACGGCGCCCACAAAGCCTGCTGCAACACCTCATGGCCCCCGTGTCACTAGTAAAACATAAGACATGTTACATTAAAAATAGAAATTACTGCCTCGTTAACCCAAGCATAAAATAAATATAAAATACCTGCAGATAATGACTCACACCACCCCGCACACTCAATGGCATGCAAACTACACAGAAATAAAGTCACTCAACGTGTCTGCAATGCTCCTCAGCCACACTGTGAATTACACGGGTGTCAAATTACCCCTTCTAAACAGTTTAAAATGCAACTGCCACCAGTAGCTCTTACCTCCAGGACACAAACACAGCGCACCAGAAATGACGTCAACACCGAGACCCCGAATGACGCGCTTCCTTAGATGTCAGACTCATCCTTTTTATACCAGTGGAATGTACCATTTTGCCCTCATTAACCAAAAAAATGGTTGGTCGCATCACCACAGTATAAACAGAAACCAGCAGGACAAACTAGACCAAAATCACCTTTTGTGTTCAGAAAAAAAAAAAAAAAAGGGATTGAACAGTATCACTTATTATAGGGACGAGCCCCGTGGAGCAACCTGGAGTAAAGTGTCTTGCTCAAGGACACACTGGTGGTGATGGCTTCGGAGATCGAACCAGCAACTTTCTGCTTATCAGTTCAGTGGTTTAGCCCACTACACCACAAAAATAATAAAGCTACAACAAAAATTAGCATGTAATTGTAAAAATATGAAATGAAATATGGCAAAAAATGGAATGCCGAAATGAATTGTAAAACGTTTTAATGTGTTTAAATGTTTTACATGTAGTCATGCTTATGGAGAGCAGGCACACAAATGTTTGGAGCAGACACAGCGGCAGCCAGATTGTCCCGCACATCTTCTTCCACACTTGCTTCAAGGTTGTGGGGTTCAGGGGGGCTGACGACATGGTCTTCCTCATCCTCAGGATCAACGATGTCCCCATTGAGAAGAGCAGCAATGAGGGACATGATGGATGGCAAAGACAGGTGAAGGTGGGCATGGTGGTCAGTGCTTCATCAAAATAAAGCTGCAGAATTGGTACTGCTGTGTTAAGATGGCAGTAGGATGTGGGGTTCACCGCCTGTATATATGTGATTGTTAGAACAATAAGTTTGAATAAAGCTTTGTTTCATTTGTTGTTGACTTGTATATGTATTGTGATGGTTACTTTTATTCATTCTTTTACTCATTTATTAATGTTTCTTATTGTTGTCAGTAAATAAAATATAATTTTATTAATTCATGCATTAATTTGCTTGACTGAAAATTGAGATGTATTCACATTGTCTGCATTTGTGTAGTATGTATTCATGCATAGCTATGTCATATGACAAAAATTGCATTTTGCTTGTTTTACTAAAACATAATTTTCAGTAAAAAAATAAAAAAAACTATTGGTCAGCATTTATCATTATTATTGTGCGTAAGTGTTGGGGTGGGATAGCAATGCAATTCATTCTGGGGTAATCTTAATTTTTAAGTAGTAATACTTACATTTTTAGAGTATAAAATCAACAGTCTTCTTCAAAGGCGAGATCTTTGAGCAGATGCCTGATGTCTCCTTTGTGCAGATGTTGCAAACGCTGAGAAAAACTGTACTAGGTAGGGTTATTGAATTACTGGTGCTGTGAGGTGCACCGGCTCATATCTTTTTTTTTTTATTTATTGCAGAACTTATAATTACATACAAGATCAGGGTCAATACTGATAACTTGTATCTTTAATGTCACGGTGGGTTGCAGGAAGGCAGATGAAGATAAGTCCAACACAAAGGTTTATTTACACAATCCAAAGAACAGCGAACAGGTAGCAACACACACACTAAACTTAGACGAGAATCGACAATGAACTGAATGAGACAGGGAGTATAAATACACAGGGAACATAATGACAGACATCTGAACGTAATCAATAACCAAGGAGACTAACTAGAATGCAGTTAAGACTACACTGAACTGAAGCACAGGAAACAAACACACAGGCATGAAACTGACAGTACTCCCCCCTCCCACTCGGTGTGTCTTCACGTCTAAAGTAAAAGTCCAGCTGTGGAGTGAGGGAGGGGTTTTAGTAGGAGGGCGAGGAGAAGCTGAAGATGGGCAGGAGACAGGAGGAGACAGCAGGAGACAGCACGGAGGAATCCCACAGCGGAACTGAGGGAAGGAGGAGCCAAGGTGGAGTCCAAAATGTCCTACTGGGCGGACCCTGAGCGTCAACCAACGGCGGAGGAGTGGAAGGAGGTGGAGACCCAAGCGAAGCCGAAAGGATGACAGCCCAGAGCGACATCGCAGGCCTGGAGGACTGAGGTGACGTCGTCGGCTTGAGTGACCGAGGTGGAGGTGGGGGCCTGGCAGAACGGAGCGACACCAGACGAAGCGAGGACCATAGTGGAACCGGAGGGAAGGAGGATCCCGGTGTAGCTGGATGGAGGGTTGAGGTGCAGCCAGAGGCCCGGAAGTCCGCAGCGAAACCAGGGTGACAAGAGACCAAGGTGGAGCTGGAGGGACAAGGGAGCCTGGTGGAGCCTTAGTGATGGCGGACCACTGCGAAGCTGAGGGAGCGCAGAGCCAAGGCGGATCCAAAGGGCTGACAGGTCGAGGTGGAAAACTGGGCCTGGAGCCCTGAAGTGTAGCCAGCAGATCCGCATCACAGAGCCACGCTGGTGTTGAAAGAGCCCGAGGTGGAGCCAACGAGCTGGCGGGGGATCAGTGGCGAGGGCGGAGTTGAGGAGCTATGAGACACCAGTGGGGCAGGTAAATCCAGGGAATATGATGGAATCAGCAGAGATGATGGTGACAATGGGGTGGGCAGGATATTGGGTGAGATTGCTTCATCCATGATAGAGAGTGTGGTTGGCAGTAGAGAAATTTATGAGCCAGTGCTCCTCAGCTGGCTCATCTGAGACCTGTCTCACTGGACCTGACTCCTCGCTGGATCTGGTGATCAGCTCCAGATGTCCTCGACAATTCCCACAGCGAGGGAGAATCCGCACACCCACAAGGCGTAATTAATGAACTCGATGAAAGGACCGTGTTCCTCCCTCAACAACAGCATCTGGGCAAGAATATCGTCCATCCCGCTCCAGAAACGTTGTTTCAGAGATTGATCATCCCAGTGGGCCTCATGATAGAGCTCTAGGTACTCCTCTGCATAGTCCTCCAGTGACCGGCCGTTCTGTGAAAAGCAGTCCTCATAATCCATTTTGGGTCAGTTCTTCTGTAACGGTGGGTTGCAGGAAGGCAGACGAAGACGAAGATAATAAGTCCAACACGAAGGTTTATTTAAACAATCCAAAGAACAGTGAACACATAGCAACACACACACTAAACTTAGACGAGAACTGACACTGAACTGAATGAGACAGTGAGTATAAATACACAGGGAACATAATGACAGACACCTGAACGTAATCAATAACCAAGGAGACTAACTAGAATGCAGTCAAGACTACACTGAACTGAAGCACAGGAAACAAACACACAGGCATGAAACTAACACAACACATAATCCTGACATTTAACAATGAGCTATCATAATGATTAAAAAAAAAATATATATATATTGTGGGTTTGTGTACATCATAGTATGAGATTATATACACAAAAAAAGCACAATGACAAGGTTAAATATCTTTAAACAATTGATCATAATGCATCAATTTTTTTTTTTTTTTTTTATAAGCTTATTTATATGATATATATAAGTTATTTATAAGCTTGAGGGATGAACCAAGAGTTAAATTCAACAAGAAAAAGAGGAAAACAAAGGAGATTTAAGCCACTTTTGCTTGTGCATGAAAATGTTTGCATATAAAATAAAGAAATTAACAACATATTCAAGAGATAACGATTTTGGGTTTTCGTAATAAAAACAATAATATCTTTAAGGATAAAACTGGGGGTCAGATTAAGTAGGGTTAAAAATATAAGAAATTAAAGTAACCCAAAATTTATTGGTTGTACTACAATCATAAAATAAATGGGCAGCTGTTTCTTCAACAAGACCACAAAATGAACAAGTTTAATCAATATCAAGATATTTACAGATAGATTAATTAAACTTGTCACTCATATCTTTTAAGTTGTTGCGCTTGTGATAACGTCGTAGGTCACATGATAATGTCAACATGGCGGATGATGTCCGGATCGCATTCCTTGTCTGATGTACACTTCAAGCAGCTCTGTATCCCACAATTCAACTTGATTTTGATGTCACAGCAGATTGCGCTTAACTGAAGTGTATGATATATATTAATTATTTTGAGAATTAATCACATAATAGTCTATAGTATATTAATTATGTTGAGATTCAATTGCATAATGCTTAGCTACCTTATGTTCACTTCATACTTCTCCAACAGCTCATATACCTATAGGATTTTATATATTTTCTCCAACAACTTATAAGCATATAGAATGGTGCATAAAACAAATTCATAAGTACAAAATGGGTTTAAATATTAAATCAGCTCCATAGTGAATTCCAAGTTATCAAGGGCTTAGTGTGTTTCATTTAAACCTTATGCACGAGTTCCGCCAGTAGTGGGCAACGTAAGCAATGACGCACATCCGAGTCCACGAGACGGAGGGAAGTTAGCGAGTGAAGGGCATAAAAATTTGGAGTGGAACACAGCCCCACTCAATGGGATCAGGCTATAAAGTACATACTCTTTTAGCGCTCGATAAGTAAGTACTTATTGAAATTAAGTACCTACTCAGGGGTGCGTTTCCCGAAAGCATCGTTAGTCAACTATGGTCGTAAGTCCCATTGAACTCTACTGGTAACGATGGAACTTGCGACCATAGTTCGCTTTGGGAAACGCACCCCAGAGAGTATGCGGTTTTGAACGCAGCCTAGGTTTAGAGTTGACAAATCCAGATAAATCCAGCCTGGTTTAGATCCGGTTCAACGGGCTCACAACGCTCGGTATTTATACTTTTATAAAAGTTCTCTGTCAACTCAGGTTTAATCCAGAGTTTGCGATTAACTCTGAAGCATGTGCACATGAAAGTGTGACATGCGGCAAATAGCCAATCACACGGTACATGGAGAGCATCCGTTATTCACTTCTTGTGAGAGAGACGGCACAATTCACTTCTCTTCTGAAGATTAAGAGATCGTTATGACAAATATCATGAAATTAAACGTATTTACAAAGCAGGAATAAACACTGCTGCTGCAGTGAAAGTTTGAGAAGGCAGCTGAAAGAAAATATCTGACTACATCAGTACTTGTGAATGAGGATATAGGGGGCGATTTCGAACAGGGCACTAGTTTGTCTTCTTGGTTAATGATTACGTTCAGCTGTCAATCATTAGTTCCCTTGTTACCTCTGTGTGTAAGTACTCCCTGTCTTGTTCAGTTCTTTGTCGGTGATTGTCATTATTTAATGTGGTAAGCATTTGTGTTCTTGTGAGATTCTCCTGTGTTACTCTATTTTGTGGATTAAAGTATTATTGAACTGAAAATTTGATTATGTTACTCAACAAAGCTAGATGTGACGACATACGGACTGTGATAAGGGCCTATCATATTATTTTACAATTAATACTACACTTTGCTATTAAATATAATACATGCATTATAAAGCTTTAAACAAATTAAGCTTATTTGTATTCATTTGAGCTCTTTGTGAACCTATATAAATTATTAGGCCTATTTTTTTGATTCACATGCTTTGATATAGTCAGATATTTTCTTTTAGCTGCCTTCTAAAACTTTCACTGCAGCAGCAGTGTTTATTACTGCCTTGTAAATGCATTTAATTTCATGATATTTTTCATAACGATCTCTTAATCTTCAGAAGAGAAGTGAATTCGCCATCTCTTTCACAAGAAGTGAATCAAACGGATGCTCTGTATGTTCCGTGTGATTGGCTCTTTGCCGCACGTGTCACACTTAGTTAATCGCAAACTCTAGATCAAACCTGAGTTGACAGAGAACATTTATACCAAGTAAAGTGAGACTGCTGAACCTCTAAACCAAGTTGTGAGACTGCTAACCTCTAAACCAAGTTGGATTTATATGGATTTGTCAACTCTAAACCTACTCTGAGTTTGTCCAGCTAGCTTCATGCAACTGGACACTGGACTTTTGTTTACTGTCTGCAACGTTTTCCCTTAGTTAGTTGTCATGGCTGTTGATTTGATTCGTTATTCAGTTCAGGTGTGTGTCATTATTTATCCTTGTTTGCTGTACTTAAGTTAATTTCTTTCTCTTCATCACTAGCTGGGTTTCCATCCAAATGTGAAGCGAATCTTTTCAAAGTTCGCAAAAAAAGAAAAAAAGACAAATGCGAATTAGGTGTGTTTCCATCAAGTTGTTTGAGTTAATGACGGTGGTATTGGTAACCTAGTAACCAAGAGTAAATAAAACACTGTGACCAAGCATTCGTGAAGGGCCTAACCACTTATGAATAAGAAAACAATAAATGAGAGCCGTCTGAACTCTTCTCGACTTTATCAAAGTCCCTTTAAGACAAGTCATTTCACTCGGCGGCCATCTTTGAAATGCCTCTCGGGCATGCAAGTGCAGCTCCTATCTCTTTGAATGGAGAAACATAAAATTCTTTAAAGCTGTTTGTCAAGCTTTCGATTCAATTTCATATTTGAAATCACCAATGAAATCTGACAACAACTGTCTCATAAATTTTGTTTCTAAAAGCTCGAATCATGACAAAAAACAGTATTTTTTGTATCTTATGTCTCATTTCGGAGAAATGCCTGTGGATTTATTAAAGATTGTCTTAATGTCTTCATCTTCGTGTTTGTGTGTGTTCTAACAACACAGTTCATGACACAATGAAACCCTTTAACTCTTTTTGTTCTGTAACATTTTATGTTATAAAATTAAACTATATACAAAATTAATTAAATATGGTCTGGGCTACATTAGTCTCATACCATATCTCAGCTCGAATTTGACAACTGACTGACATTGGTAAAGGTGGACCGTATGGAGTTAATATTGTGCCATAATTAAACAAACAAATCCAGCATTTTGCAAACAAACACGATCTACTCGACTCGATATGCAAATACAAAGGTCAGTTTGAGCGAAAACACAGATGAGTAACAAATATATGTATTGTGTTTTATAAATATAAATAAATGAGCCTACATCATATTTCACAAATAAATACAAACCATCCTACAAATGGCATGTAATCTTTGAACAAATACAAAATCTAGTGCATACAAACGCACACCTGTCTGTTACGATTGTAAGACACTTGCCTTTTTATGAGATCTCTCGGCTTGATTTTCTCACAAATGTGTGCAGGCAGATTTTCTCACAAATGCAACTTCCTCTTCCAAAACAGCAGATGGCGCTTTGCTATGGGTCAATTTACGCTAGTCTCCCGAGGGAAGCCCCAAAACATAATAATAATAATAATAATAATAATAATAATAATAAAACTATGTTTTAATAGTGCCTTTATAAGTTGCACCTCAAAGCACTTTACAAGAACGTACAAATACAATGGCATAGGGGAAATAAAAGATAAACATGTATCAAAACACATTTCAAGACATATATATATATATATATATATATGTGTGTGTGTGTGTGTGTGTGTATATATATATATATATATATATATATACACACACAGTGAGAGAGAGATCAGTGATCCAGTCTGAAGTGTTCTTATTGATCCAGGGAAACGATGATGGATTTGGTCTGAGATCGAGTCTGATTTGGTTACAGCAGCGTTTACAGATGTGTGTATATATATATATATATATATATATATATATAATTACATATAGGCTAGCCTGAAAAAAAAAGTTTACAAGAAGTTTTCAGCTGATGAAAATTAGTGGTGAACAAGTGAGGATCATGTGACACTGAAGCCTAGAGTAATGATGCTGAAAATTCAGCTTTGATCACAGCAATAAATTACATTTTGGAATATACAATAGAATCCAGTTACTTTAAATTGCAATAATATTTCACAGTATTACCGTTTTTGCTTTTATTTGATCAAATAAATACAGCCTTGATGAGATTAAGAGACTACTTTCAAAACATTCAAACAACCTTAATGTTTACAAACTTTTGACCGGTACTGTACATGCAGTAAAGATAATCAATGTAAGCATTGCCTGAACCAAATTTGTGTGGCTATTATTAATATGTTAAAATGAAAATGAAAAGAGGCAGATTGGTGTTTTATAATATGTTTTGTATAACATGTTGCTGGCGGTTATACATACAGAGATAACCGGAGTAGCCAGAGTGAGCCGAGTGATGTTATCAAGATTGCTGCTGTTGCATTTTGCAGATAATGTAGAATTACCAAACTTTGCGTACTTGGTATTGAGAAACGCCCAACTCACCTGTTCACCACTCATTTTCATCAGCTGTAAACTCCTTGTAAACTTATTTTCTATACGTGATTATTTTGTTTTATATATAACTATATATGTCTTGAAATGTGTTTTGATGTATGTTTCTATCTTTTATTTCCCCTATTCCATTTTTTATTTGTATGTTCTTGTAAAGCGCTTTGAGATGCAACTTTTAAAGGCACTATAAAACAAAGTTTATTATTATTATTATTATTATAAACACCTGTTTCGGGGCTTCTCTCGGGAGACTAGCGTAAATTGACCCATAGCAAAGTGCCATCTGCTGTTTTGGAAGAGGAAGTTGTTCAACTGCATTTGTGAGAAAATCTGCCTGCACACATCTGTGAGAAAATCAAGCCGAGAGATCTCATAAAAAGGCAAGTGTCTTACAACCTTTGAAGTATTTGTTCAAAGGTTACATGGCATTTGTAGGATGGTTTGTATTTATTTGTGAAATATGATGTAGGCTCATTTATTTATATTTGTAAAACACAATACATATATTTGTTACTCATCTGCGTTTTCGCTCAAACTGACCTTTGTATTTGCACATCACTTTCTATTTGTTTGCGAGTCAAGTTTTCCTTTGCAAAGCAGATCGTGTATGTTTGCAAAATGCTGGATTTGTTTGTTTAATTATGGCACAATATTAACTCCATAGGACCGAGGTGCTCTAAGAGCCCGTACACGCAGAGACGCTGTATACGTCAGAATTTTGTATTGTATCGGCGTTTCGTCCAGACGGATCCGGCATTTTGGGAGCCTGAAACCGCTATTTTTTGAAACTGGGTCAAAAACAACAACAACGGCAGACTACATGCTTGTGTTCATGCTGCAGAAGCTACTGAGCCTATTAGCTTTACTAAAGTAAAGCTTTATTACTAAGCTTTACTAAAGTTTGTATACAGCGCGCAAGGTGTATGTGCAAACTCCAAGTCTACTACATCGTTTTAAGGCGGTTTCAGTGGTTTCGTGTGGATGCAGATATTTCTTGAAACGACGCTGTGTTTACGGAATTTGTTTTTAGAACAAGGGTTCTAAAAGATGGGATAGGGAAAGCTCTGGCTTCGTGTGGATGTGGCCTAAGATTCTTTGTTTTAATTTATTAAACAGTCAGTGAGAGTGAGCAGGTCAAAACAATAAAACAACCTTTATCATGTTCAACAATAAAGTGCCTGAATCCACACGCGCACACACACATACACAGTGAGAGAGAGATCAGTGATCCAGTCTGAAGTGTTCTTATTGATCCAGGGAAACGATGATGGATTTGGTCTGAGACTGAGTCTGATTTGGTTACAGCAGCGTTTACAGATGCTTCTTTTGACCTTAAGAAAAGAAACAGAATTTGTGCTCTGCATTTCACCCATCCAAGTGCACACACACAGCAGTGAGTATTAAATGGGGATGCACCAATACCATTTTTTAAGGACCAAGTACGAGTACCGATACTTTTTTTAAAGTACTCGCCGATACCGATGCCGATGCCTATACAGTTATTAATTTCTCTCTCTCTTTTTTTTTTTTTGATGTTGCAGTGTGACTAATGAATGTAGGACAGCTTCTTTATTATTACTCTAATGAAAAAAGTAATAATTTTTATGTGCTTGTCACAAACTTAAAGAACAAAAATTTCACAGTGTCCAATAACCTTCAAAGGGCATAATTACCAATATATATAACTGTTGTTATATAAAAAGAAATTTACAAACAAATTACAAACAATACAACAAATACTATAGAGATAAAAATGTAATAAACTTGTCTTTCAGATACAGTAGGTTTATTTACCATGTAACATCTTTTGTTGTTTTATTTACATTAATAGGCTACGGTCCCTTTAAGACCGAATCCATGGATATTGACACATATCCTGTTTTCACCCAAATGTTTACGTCCACTTAAGCCATAACCGACTGTATTTACGTGAGATACTCCATATGATGGACATTTTGACAACTATGTGTGCATTTGACCATTCAGCCGTGAGGAGAACTGATCGCGCGCTGTTTGAGAGAACTGGGATCACGCACAAGAAAGAGAGAGAGCGCGTGCGAGAGAGAGAGTGCTTCTGGTCTGTGTCATTCAGCGTGATTCCGCCTATCCCGCCTTCACTAATCGATAACGAAAGCATGCAGTTCGCAATGTGTGTGTTGTCATCATTAATTTTGAAGTATTTCCACACCTCTGAGGCTGACATTGTTTCTGCTGCCGCCGCCGGTGTCTCTGTGCACGGAAAATTCTGTCAGTTACGTCACGGGAGGTATCGGTCTTTGGTATCGGGGGTATTTTTACGAGTACGAGTACAAGTATTGAACCCACACATACACACACCTGGAGCAGTTTTGCTGCAGCGCCCGGGGAGTGATTGGGGGTTAGATGCCTTGCTCAAGGGCACCTCAGTTGTGGGTAATGAGAGTGGAAGAGAGCACTGTTCATTCACTCCCCAGACTCGAACCTGCGTCCTTCAGGTTACAAGTCTGACTCTCTAACCATTAGGCCACAACTTTTTTTTTTTTTTTTTTTTAAGATCCTCTAATTGAAGAATCACCTACTGTACACATTTGTTGTATACAGTAGTAAATGTCCCATTGTAAGTAAATGATTATATGTTTGTGTAATCAGATGCTCTCACTCAGTATGCGTGAATCTCTGCGTCATGTTAACAGAGTCTCTTGTCTATATTAAAAACATTACATTCAGAAATCATCTGTGCAGCATGGGAACTTCACTAAAGAGTCGTCAGTTCATGAAGGGTTTTCTCTTGAGCACTCAGACAGACAGACACACACACACACACACACACACACACACACACACACACACACACACACTCTGTTGGGTTTTCATGTCTAATGGGGACTTAACTGTATATTCTATCCCCTAACCCTATCTAAACAACCCTCACAGGAAACTTTCTGCCAAAAAAAAAAAAAAAAATTCTTAATTTACTATTAATGTAGGGAATGCCTGAACCACACACACACACATCACACACACACACACACACACACACACACACACACACAGACACACACAGACAGCTGAAGCTGCCAAATGATGCATGGTGAATTGCGTTCATGTTAAGCATGTGTAATCGTCTCCTTAGACAGTTAGACTTGAATGAGAAGAGTGAATGAATTAATCATGCAGGATGATTTCACCCAATGTCTAAGAAACTATATTTTACAAAAAGAACCATAAAAGACTATTAATATTTGTGTTGTGACATTATTTGACAATAAGTATGTCCATTATGGCAAGTATGACAATTAAACACATTTTCCCTAAAATTTTATAATGCAATTATTTGAGATAAAAAAGCAAACAAATAGTACCATTATGTGTAAATATTTAAATAATAAATCGTTTTTTTTGTTTGTTTGTTTGTTTGTTTGTTTGTTTGTTTGTTTGTTTTTTGTTAGTTTTGTTTTGCTTTATAGTAGGCCTAATGGAAATGAGTGAATTTAATGATCCTAAAAGAGATTTAATTTTCTTTTAGCAAAAAACATATTTTTTTTTCAATCACACTGTAAAAACAAAAACTTTTGGCAGCTGGTTTCCAGAATAATTCTGTAAAAATACAGTAAAAATGTAAACATATTTACAGAACAACCTTGAAAATTTTAAAATTTTACAATATAAAACTGTAATTTACAAGACCAAAAAAAAAAAAACAAAACAAAAAAAAACAAACAAACACTAAATTCAACAACACAGACTACCACTAAAATATTTTTAACATATACTGACAACCACCATAATATAGGTGGGTAAAAGAGGAAGCCTTATGAAGAATCATGATGAAGTTCATCATATTCATTTTCCACACGCTTAAATATAAAGTAGTAGACAGATTGTGCACAGACATTCATGCAAACACAAAACACCATCATGGTAACCCACATGACACTTAAGTAATGCAATATACATTCATTAAACAACAGAAGATGTAACATAAAACTTAAATGTACATAACTGATAACAAAAACTATTAAGAAAATTTTTTTTTAAACAAAATACCTTCAAATGTGAAGTGTCACACAGGGAATGTCAGTTTGCAGTTTTTTGACTACATTATATGTTGATTTGTTCTTTTTTACTTCTAAAAACTGTACAGTTGACAGCATTTTACTGTAAAATTACAAGAAATGTGGACATCTACAGTTTTTCCCTGTATATAGTACTGGAACTTACTGTTGTACTTATTATTTTATTATTATTATTTTTCCGTAGCATTTTAAAAAAACATAAAATTGATTTTTTTTTTTTTTTTTTTTTTTACAAATTTTAAACATTTAAATCGGACGAAAAGACAAAGATACGAGACTGTGAACTTAAAGACTTTAATGAGTGATAGAACTACATTCTCAAGAATTACATAATCAAATTAAAAATAACAGTGCAATATAAAACTATTAATTTAAAGTTGTTGATTATATCAATATGTATTAGAAACATAATATATTAAGTTTATTGCAAACTATGCATAGAAATATTCAACTATTTTGAGAGCACGGGTAATGTAGTTATAAGCTGATGATTTGGATACCTCCAACAAAAACACATTCCATCAAGTAACATCCTTGTAGCTCACAACAGGTCTGTCTTTAAAAGTTTATTGTTAAAAATGAATTTCCCTGTGGATTTCCAGAACTGACTGTTGCACTTGCGCTCTATTATTTTGTTGTTTTTGGTTGTTCAATGAGTGTATTATTTATTTATTTATTTTTTTTAGTATTTAAATGGTTATATAATGTCCTTCTTTCTAACACACTACTGTTCGGCGCGCACACATGCACACACACACACACACACGGCCTTGCGTGATGTGCGTGTACGCGTGTGAAGGTTATCTGTAAAAAAGCGGCTGTCTTTCTTAGTTAGCCACGTTGTTTGTCCGAATGTCTCGCCGCTGGAGCGTCATAATGAAAGTTCGATATCGTCGTGTGCTGCGTCTCTATCACAGACTCTCCTGTCATGTACATTAAACTCCATATGAAGAAAAATGAGTCCAGAAAGACAGAGAGGAAACCAGAGCTTGTCCTTTAAATGCTTTTGTTTAGATCTGAAATGAAGGATCGTTCCATTAGAGGCTGAACTGCATCACGGGTATTGCTTTCACAGTTACATGATGGGTAAATGTGGCATAATTTGGTGTCCTACTGTTAATCTTTGACCTGAAAGCAAGAAAATAATAACATTAATGAAGCTCGCATTTATCCATGTCCATGTATAGTGCACTGAAATGTCTTTGATATCACTTCTACCCATACAATGGTAGGAAATTAATGATCAACCATCACAGTGACTATATGATACTGTACAATGTCAAGTAATTATTGATTACATTTTTTATTGCAGAATAATATACTGATTAATTGATTAAATTAACTGCAATGAATAGCATATATAATGATTTACTGAACAAAAAAAAAAAAAAAAATTGTGTCATTGTCATGTTATACGGTTTTTGGAAGTGAAAAATAACAAGTCATTGTATAATTTACAGTGAAAAACAGTAAACTGACATTCACGCAATTCCCTGCATGACACTTCACATTTGATGTATTTTCATTTCATCTTAGTTTTTCTTATTTTTTTCTAATCAGTTACGCACATTAGGATTTTATGTTACATCCAATGTTGTTAAATTAATGTTTATTGCATTTTTAAAATTTCGTGTGTTACCATGATGGTGTTTAGTGTTTGTGTGAATGACACTGTGTGCTCCTATATATTAGTATGGTCCTTCTCAGCTTGTGGAAAAGCTGCTTGGGATGAACTTTGATTCATCATGTGACTCTTACCATAAATTTAATGGAATTTTTTTTACAGTGTGTAAAATAAACAGTTATAAACCTTTAAATTATACGGTTTTGAACTGTAAACTAAGTGCTGTCCCTGTAAAACCTAAAACGTTGCTACCATATTTTTTACAGTAAAGTTCTGGCAACCACAGCTGATGTTTTTTTACCGTAAATTTTACGGGGATTTTTTTTACAGTGTACAGTAGTGTTGTACTGTAGCAGTTTTTATGAATCTGCTTCGATCAACACATGCACCCTTATTCATAAAAGCTTTTGCCTTAGTTCTAAACCTATGAGTTCATAGGCAAGTATCGTGTAGGAATATATCATCAAAATAAATGAAGATTATTGTGGAATGGTCAGTTGAAGTGCTTGTGAACTGGGGATTAATACAAATAGAACATGCACAAAACTACATATGTAAATATTTATTCGTATTATGATTTATTCTTATCAAAGCACTTATCACTTATTCACTGTGAAATGTTGGTTTTTTGATACAAGCTTTGAAGCCTCACTGCTGAACATCACATCACTAAAAATAAAGTTTGATAAAGTTTGACTAGTAAATGCAGTGTTGAGCAGAAATCAGACAGAAACAAGCAGAGACACCGTATTATACAGAATTCACACAATATAGACACAAACTCAGTACTCCAGCTAACAAAAAATATGTTCTAAGAACATTTTTGCTAATGTTCTTTTTAAGTTATGAAAATGTTATTTCTGAATGTTCTCTGAACGAACAAAACATCCAGTTTTTTTAATTGTTTTGAAAATGTTTTTTCTTGGTTATGTGAATGTTAAGGGAACATTAAATTTTGTCCTTATTCAAACATCATGGGAATGTTACTTTTGAATGTTCTCTGAACATTCTGAAACAAGTAGTAAGATTTAAAAAATGTTAGAGAAACGTTCAACTAAAATATTTAAGAAAAATATGTTTCATGAATGATTTACACTATATTGCCAAAAGTTTTGGAACACCTGCCTTTAAGTGCACATGAACTTTATTGACATCCCATTCTTAATCCATAGGGTTTAATATGGAGTTTCAACTCTTCTGGGAAGGCTTTCCACAAGGTTTAGGAGTGTTTTTATGGTTTTTTTTGACCATTCTTCTAGAAGCGCATTTGTGAGGTCAGGCAGTGATGTTGGACGAGAAGGCCTGGCTCGCAGTTTCCACTCTAATTCATCCCAAAGGTGTTCTGTCGGGTTAAGGTCAGGACTCTGTGCAGGCCAGTCAAGTTCCTCCACACCAAACTCGCTCATCCATGTCTTTATGGACCTTGCTTTGTGCACTGGTACGCAGTCATGTTGGGAGCAGTAACAAAACCTTAACAAAACCTTTTTCCCAGGTTGCAGTTCTCGGGATCTTGCGTGTTGGTCGTACCATGTCTTCTGTGCCTTTTGTGCCTGTCGGAGGTTTTCTTGGGATTTCTCCCTGTAGCTTTCTAGGCGGTCTCTCATCTCAAGGACGTACTGGACAATGCCCTTCTCAGACTTCGTCACGTCTCCAGACGAAGTGGTCTCCCAATTTTTATGTAGGAGATCCAGTGGCCCCTGAACCCGCCATCCATATAAGAGCTCGAATGGAGAGAAGCCCGTCGATGCTTGTGGTACCTCCCTGTAGGCGACCAGCAAGAATGGTAGCCATTTGTCCCAGTCCCTTCCAGTGTTGGACACAAACTTGCGAAGCATGTTCTTGAGCGTCTGGTTAAAGCGCTCCACCAGCCCGTCGGTCCGTGGATGGTATGGACTAGTCTTTATGGCGGTGATGCCCAGCTGCCGGTGCAGTAACTTCATCAGCTGTGACGTAAAGTTTGTCCCTTGATCTGTGAGGATCTCCTCAGGTATCCCCATTCGGGAGAACAGCTGGACGTGAGCATTGATGACCTTCGGTGTAGTGATGCAACGAAGAGGGAAAGCCTCAGGATACCTTGTCGCGTAGTCACTGATGACCAGGATATATTGGTGCCCTGCACTGCTTCTTTCCAGCGGCCCCACAATGTCCATGGCGATGCGCTGAAAGGGGACAGATATCACAGGCAGAGGATGTAACGGTGCCCTATCTCGTTGGCGCACAGCACTGGTCTTTTGACATGTATGGCATGTGGTGCAGTATGTTTGTACATCAGTGTACATGGAGGGCCAAACGAATCGTGAGCTAATGTGTGCATAGGTCTTTTGGAGTGCCATGTGCCCTGCCCATGGAACACTGTGTGCTAGGTGTAACACAAGGGGACAACAACATGTAGGGACAACCAAACGGGTAGAATCAAGGGTTTGCATGTACAATATATCATTGACAACAACATATTTTTCCCCACACAAGTCAGCTTGTTTTCTTGTTTAGTAAACAGCGGTTTCAAAGACTCGTCAGCTCTTTGCAGTTCTGAAATATTCTCTGGGACCTGCCAGTCATGAATTCCCAGACCCTCGGTTTGGATCTTAGGGGCTGGTGTACCCAGGCCTTTTTCCAGTCGCCGTTGGCGACGTGTCTTCCTGGGGCCCTTGGTCCCGCCTTGCAGCAGACTATGATGAAAGTCTGGCAATGGCTGCAGACCTGCTTTAACCTGGGCTCGTGTCATTACCGGACAAGCAACATTGACAGCATTAGAGGTGGACACACAAGTTTCAACAGAATGCAACAATTCAGTGAGCACTGGTAAGTCTCTTCCCAAAATCATATCAGCAGGTAAGTCATCTACAATTGCCACATTCAACAGGTAAGTTTGGTCTTGCACACATACATTAACTTCTGTTTGGGGGTACTGCTTGACATCCCCGTGAACACATTGTACACTGACCAAATTATCAAACGGAACATGTGACATATGACTTTTTTTTTTAGCAGTGACAAGGAGCTTCCAGTGTCCAACAAAGCATTCATACATTGTCCATTTACAGTCACTTGCACATTCTGTGTTTTGCGCACATTGTTCACACTGTCCTCTTCCCTTGGGACATAACAAAAGCCAGTCAGTTTAGCTTTATTCACTGGACACACTGTTGCTTTGTGACCCAGTTGTTGGCAGTAAAAGCAAACAAGTTTTTTCTCAGGAGCCACTTTCTGTGCTTGAGTAACATTAGAGTCAGTATTAGGTTCCCCAGAACTACTGGGAGGGGTTTTAAAGTTACCTTTCATTGGTTGAGAGCGCTGACTGCCACGGTGAGCGTTGAGGTACTGCTGAGCCAGTTTAGCAGCATCCAATCCAGTTGTCGGCTCATGTTCCTTGACCCAGACTCGAATCTCATAGGGTAGGACACGCAGAAACTGTTCCAGGACTATTGTCTCACCGATCTCCTCCTTTGTGCGCAGCTCAGGTCTCACCCAGCGTCGGTACAAGTTCCGCAGTCGATTGTATGTTTCCGTCGGCGACTCTCCAGCTGGAGTAGAAGTGGCCCGGAACCGCTGGCGAAAGTCTCTGGCGAAATGTTGAACTTTTCCAACAGCGCCTCCTTCAGGTCATTGTAAACCTCCGCTCGGTCCTCGTCCATGGCCAGGTAGGCTTCCAGCGCTTGCCCAGACAACAGTGGAACCAGATGTTCACTCCATTCATCCTCTGGCCACCTCCAGGTTCTGGCAAGACGCTCGAAACGGCGCAAGAAGTTCTCAACCTCCTTCCCCTGCTGGAGGACTGGCAACCTTGGCTCCGTTCGCGGCGTCGGCTGGTGGTAGTACCCCATGTCGATCGGTGAGTCTTGATCTCTCTGACAAGCTGTGCTTCTACGCTGAGCTGGCGTTGGAAGCTCCATCTGTGGACTTTCGGCCTCACTCGACACCTCAGCTGGCCGGACAGCTTGCATAATCGACTCCCCCAGGCTCCGTAGCTCCATTACATACCGTTGCTCTTTCTGCTCCTGTGTGCTCAGGAAGTCGCGCATCACTGCAAACATCCCACCACTAGATGTTGGAGCAGAAGAGATGGACTCTTGAGGTGATGTGGACTTGGGACGAACTGGTGGAGGATTCTCCTCTCTCTCCTCCTCTGTCAACTCAGCAGTGTCCCAGGCCACATCCGAATCAGTGACAGCTTTGGTCTGGGACCGAAGCCCCTCCCTAGGCTTCCTGCCTCTTGGCGCAGTTTTGTGAGTAGCCATCCCACTTCTGACACCACATGTGGGACAACGGGTCTTCGCAGGCCCGCTGTCAGGCGAAACTGGGTTTGCCCAGAAAAAAAAAATAATCCCCAAAAACAAAAATTATGGCAATACTCACAGAGATGTAAGGTGTAAAGTGATGTTTATTTACAGTGCTCGAGAGGTGAAACAGTCCCAGTAGACAAACGACCAAAGCTATATACAAAAGTAACAAAGAAAACTCAAATAACAAACAAAACTGTACAAAAGAACAAAGAAGAAAAAAAAAATATATAAATATATACACGCAAACTACTTCAATGACAAATAAATCACTCACGACACCACACTTGCACGCTCGCTCGCCAGGTTAACTGACAACACATACTTCTTTGGGGCTCCTCTTTATAATCCAAGCCCCGCCCCTTTTGTTAAAACCATTACAAACATGGGTGGGTAAGTATTCAGGTGAGTACATACACATTTTCACAACACCACATAAATATATACACATAAAATAACGAAATATTTATAGAAACAAAATCCAGTCAAAATAACAAATACAAATGTAGATATAAATAATAATAAACACATAATAATAACGCCACATTTCCATTATTCCCCCTTATTAACAAGACAATGGACGAGCCAACTTCCGGTTGCTTCGTGCCGAAGCGCCCACACACAGCAGACCTGGCACTATTTATCCAGGCTGCTGGGTGGCGCTTGGGTTTGGCCGGCCGATGGTTGAGAAGCGACGCGAAAGACCGGCAACACAGACACTGACAAACACTGAACACAGGTATGTATTAATACAATAACATGACAAAACATAGAAACATAGAAACAAAAAACAACTCAGGTATGTATGTGTGTTGTTATGCGCAGCGTGGATACTGACGGGGATGGAAATGGAGTGGATATGTTTGCGTGTATGAAGACCAGCGTGCTAACGCCGTGTGTGTGCACCTACATCGCCTCAGCAGGGAACGTAGGACGGACCAGGTAAGATGGGGTGTGTGTGTCTGTGTGTGTGTGCTGCGCTAACCAACAGGGACAGGGACAGGTCACTCTGTCACAAACAGGAAGGGGCCATCCCCAAACTGTTCCCACAAAGTTGGGAGCATGAAATTGTCCAAAATATCTTGGTATGCTCAAGCATTAAGAGTTCCTTTCACTGGAACTAGGGGGCCAAGCCCAACCCCTGAAAAACAACCCCACACCATAATCCCCCCTCCACCAAACTTTACACTTGGCACAATGCAGTCAGGCAAGTACCATTCTTCTGGCAACCGCCAAACCCAGACTCATCCATCGGATTGCCAGACAGAGAAGCATGATTCGTCACTCCAGAGAACACGTCTCCACTGCTCTAGAGTCCAGTGGTGGCGTGCTTTACACCACTGCATCCGACGCTTTGCATTGCACTTGGTGATGTAAGGCTTGGATGCAGCTGCTCGGCCATGGAAACCCATTCCATGAAGCTCTCTACGCACTGTTCTTGAGCTAATCTGAAGGCCCCATGAAGTTTGGAGGTCTGTAGCTATTGACTCTGCAGAAAGTTGCCGACTTCTGCACACTGCGCGCCTCAGCATGCGCTGACCCTGCTCTGTGATTTTACGTGGCCTACCACTTCGCGGCTGAGTTGCTGTTGTTCCCAATTGCTTCCACTTTGTTATGATACCACTAACAGTTGACAGTAGCAATAATATACAGCTTGTGTAGTATAAAAATCATGTTTATGGAATGTCCCCATAAAACATGAAAACCCAACATTGTGTGCGTGTGTGTGTGTGCGCGTGCGTGCGTGTGTGTGTGATGACTGTCCGTAAAGGTATATTAGTATCAGATTAAGTGCATGTCTCATCTCATCAGTACAAGACAAAAACAACTTGACACTTTATAAACGTGTTGATGTAGTTCTGTCAGCAATTATCTGCTGTTGCGAGTGTGTTATAGCATGTTACATGTTTGTGACTGTGTATGTGTGTTGGTGTAGTTTCATCACTTTTCAACCTGAGTGAGTAT